>CM036540.1:23805401-23915401 GCA_020745685.1 Tautogolabrus adspersus | reverse complement strand
AAACGCCTCCATTAAAAGGCTCATTTGCTCTCATCATCTGCTCCTGAGCTGTTTTATATTTTTTGATCTGCTGAGTCCAGACGAGCAGCTTCTGTGAAGGTCAGCGGACACAAACCTGAGCCCGCTCCCCCCTCCTCCCCCTCCTCGGTCAGCGTAAGGACCATTACCTGAGTCCCATTAAACCAGTGGCTTTGTCCCAAATCCGAACAAAGACCCCTCCAGACGTTCAGAGGTTCAGTGGTGTACTTTTGTTAACGACAGCTTGTAAAGATGTTTGCGTTTAATGATAATAATTGAAGCTTTTTTATTGTTGTATGTGATTAAGAATATTAACTTTTTGATTTTTTAACCTAAACAGAAATAAACAAACATACAGAGCAGAGCCGATATCATGAATCTAAAGTGTGTTAGCATCAGGAGCAAGTTTCCTCTTTCTCCTCTGCTGTTGCATATTGTCTCTGTGTGGAATTTGAAATGCAGAGTTTTGACCCTTAGCCAACACTGTAGTTTTTTAATTGTTTTATTTGAATGAATATTTGATCAAATTGTTGATCCTTGCATGGAAACATTACAAAGGTTGCAGTTTGTGTGATTTATTTTTAAGCTTGTATTTTATTTGAGCTGATTTTAAAAGCTTCTATACGTTTCCACGACACAAACAGAAATCTAAAAGCTCTCTGAGCACTGAACAGAAAGTGTTTTTCATAAAGCAGAGATGTGTCTGCTGTCTTAGCTACTGCACACAATGAATGTGTGACGTCAAATAACTCAAAAACTGTATTCTAGATGTTTTACTTTATACTCTAAAAGCAATATTTAAAAAAAAATGCTTAATTTTCTTATAATTTTTTCTGCCTGGCTCTGATTCTCTTCTGTAAATGTGCCACAATAAAGGTGTAAATCATCTAAAGTGAATTAATAAAGAGTTTAATTCAGGTTTTATTCTCTTTCTTCCAGCTGAACTCCTCTGTGTCCTTCTGTCAGAGTCAAACTGTCTGTAAAAACCAACATGAGGCCATAAAATAAAGTTTTATTCATTTCTTCTGTTCAGAATCATAAAATCTGAAGAGGACGACCTGACAGAGAAGTTTCTGATCACAGAGATGAACGAGTCCAGATGTGTCGGGTTTTAAAACCTGTGATTCCAGATGTGAATACAGTTTAAAAAAATATGTCAGACATTTAAAGCTCTGATTTAAAACACACAGAAGACCAGGTCTAAACTGTTTAACGATGAAAGAGTTAAAATCTTCATGTGTTCTCCTCCTCAAATACAGCTGAGGGGTTTTTGTCCCAAAGCAGCTCCTGTAGAGACGTAACAGTTTAAAATGTAATCTTACCATTTCATTTGTGTTAAACTATCAAAGTGATTTGATTGTGTTTTAACAAGAGTTGTAGTAACTGTTGGATTTTACTGCTAACCTTTTATAATCTCTAACCTACAAAATAAAAACCTGAACTTAAAAATATATTTTTCTAGTTCAGTTTTTCCTTTCATACCCGTCCTCGAGTCTGTGAAACATCTTTAAATATGTCCATGCACAACTTATTTCAAATTAAAAATATATTAAAAGTTAAGTACAGGTTTTATCACTGGAATTACTTCAAATTTGTTTATAAATGATCGGAAAAGCTTCCAAGTTTTTGTACACTCTCTTTGATCAACATGCTGCAAAATCCTGCACAACTGCACAGCTCCAACATCACAATTCATAAATTCAAGGTATCATTGTCATAATGTTTTAGAGTTTATTTCGTATATCTGCAGAAGAAGAACTTTAGTACCTTTTCTATCTATTTATATATTTCGTTAAAAAACACCACAATATGTTATTTGTTTTGAATTAAATAAATCCTGAAGATTTTTCTAAGGGCTGAAGCTGTTTTAAAAAATCTAAATGTTGCTTTACGTCGACATATTCTGAAGTTAAGATGATTTGTTCTGTTCTTTATTATCAGGACAGAAACAAGACTGAAGACAAAGAACATGAAATAAAGGAGAAACAACATCTCCCAGTTTAACTTTGCCTGTTTTATGAGGTTAATTAGTAAAAACATAAAAACAGACTGATTAAATCAAGAGATTAAAAACACAGGCGGACGAGATGAAATCAATAATTTCTGCAGGTGAGATTAAAAACAGAACAACAGGGAGATATTAAAGACTAAAGGTCGACTCATAACAAACAGGAAACAAGAAAACAACACAAACAAAGTGAGAGGACTAAAGCTGAGAGGAAGATTAACAGAGTGTGAGGCTTTTAAACACAGAAATAAAACAAAGGGTGTCTGTTGATAGAAAACATGATGATAAAAGATGAACTTCTCTTCAGATTTGGTCATTTTGTCAACAAAAAGGACCTGTGTTGTACCAGGAAATGTTAATTTTCTTATTTGACATAAATCTGTTGAAAGTCCTGAATGATTTCTGTAAAAAAAAACAAAAAAAACAATAGGGGCCTATTATGCTGATCCCCATACTAAACATGGGCAAAGTTTTAGCTCGTGAGTTTCACGCATGTTGGAGTAATCCCAGGAGAAGTCTGCAGAGTGCACTTCAAATAACTTCAGGACTAATTTGACCAAATACAAGCATCACAGATGAGGTAACCTGAATTTAAATACACAATCATTGGATCATTGGGTCTTTGGATGGAGTGGCAGGTTGTTCTGGAAAGTTCCTAACTGAGTAGTGTTGAAGTGTCAGCCACGATAAGAGCTGTTTGAATTCTCTAAATGAGAAGGAAAGCAGCTTCATGCTTCCTTTGTTATCTCCTTTAGGACACACTGGACCATCCTGTACCAAAGGACAGAGGAAAATATGACCAATAATTCACAACGTCAGCTTTATTTAAAGTGACGCACCTCTCAACCGTTCATGAAAACAGAATGAAACACAAAGTGATCGTCATAATGGTTGTAGATTTGACTCCCATTTAAACTTATGATTCATGTTGAGACACAACCCTGTCACTTCTTCTATGGTAATTAATTCTTTTTTTTTATTTAACCCAAACTTCCAATGTGTCAATCAATCATTCAAACAGTATTTGTGTTGCTACTTTTAGGCAATACAGATCAGTGGGGTTAAAGTTTAATCATTGTTAATATGAAGTCTGAATTCTGCTGTTCTGCTGACGTTAAAGATAGGTTAGCATTGTTTTCCCAACAAAATTAAGAAGAATAAGATAAATATAGAAAATGTTTATTTGCTGTTCAAAGTGCTTCACACATTACTAATGAGCTAAAGACAAAACCAGTATAAACTGTGAAAATATGAAAATCTTAAAAACAAGAGAACATTTAATAATAGATGAAAAAGAATAAACAAGATGATTATATGACTTAAATACAGTAAAATAAAGAAATACAAATCAGGGGTTAAATCATTCTTAATAAGTGAATTCAAATTCAGAATTATGAAACCTAACAGGAGCTCTAGGAGGTTCAGACAGTCACAGCGGCTAGAAGCTGCCTCGTCCTAAGGGGTCGTCCTGCTTCATAACCTGTGAAAACCTTAACGAGGTCATAATGATCATTGAGGTTCAGATGTATTTAACAACACAGTAAGAACACAGCAGGCGATAAATGATATCTTTGAAGTCAATAAAGTAGATTGTAGATTTTACACATCAGACCCACGTCACATCTGTAACATCAGCCCAGTTTAAGAGCAGTCGGATTATCTTGTCACCGCAGCTCTCTTTTCCTCTTATTCACACCTTTCCTTGACCCCGTGACCTTTTTTTTTTGGTCAAGGAAAAGTGGATAGTAAAGGACTTCGGAGAGAGTTCATTTGGACTTTTCAAAGGTTCCCCTGGACTGTTGTTTTTTTAGTTAGCCTGATGAGGTCATTGTTACATCATCAGGGTTATTGCATCAAGAACCAGACAAGACATCAATGACCTCAAATCAAAAGTTTATGCTTTAAAACAACACTTTCACCAAACATTTGTGACACGATGTCATCACATGGCTTATTTCCGGACTTTCAGCCAGCTCATCCTCACCCCATCACTGAACCTGCATGTAAAAGCTTTTAAAGAAGTAAACATGAGCAGTGAACACATCTGACCTGTAAATGTGAGCGTAAAGACAGCTGAGCATCCTCTGTACCTTCTGCTGGAGACCACTGAGAGCCCTCCGACCACATGTTGAGCCCCCCTGCAGGTGATTTCAGGTTTTAGAGGAGAGAGAGAAGCAGCAAGCAGCTCACAAGCGGATGTGAATGAAAGATGGCCGACAGGCGGTGTATGGAGACAGACGGCGTTGTGCTCAAACGAGAGCTGTCACATATTTCACGCGGCCGTGCACTCATTAAAGACGGAAAGCTCCGGAGCCGTAATTGTTTTAATTTATTTGTTTATGGCGAAGACAGAGGGGACGGGCACATGGCACTTTGCTGTTTTATTGGGAACATATGGAAGACATTTATCACCATTTGCAGCCATCGGCCTAAATGATTTTATTAACTAATTTGTAACTTTACACTTTTTTAATCAAACACATGCTGCGCGCTGTAATGCTCTGATAATGCTCCGGGGCTTTGTAAAGAGAGCAACGCAGCCAGAGGGAAATAAAGAGGAGAGGAAGGAGAGATGGAGTGAAAAAGAGGAGGACGGGAAGGGGTGGGAGGAGGACATGGAGGAGGGGGAACACTGCCATGATGGCGGCTGTGGGCTGGAGGGTGTGGCTCTGGGCTCGGAGGTCTTTAGTTCTCCTCTTGGCGCCTTTTTACCTGAGATCAGTGAGCTGCGTCTCTCTTGTTCCTGTTGAAAATGTTTCCACCCCCTCCTCCTCTCCCCCCTCCTCCACCTCTTCCTCCACCTCCTTCTCCTCCTCCTTGTACCAGAGGGATCTCACCACACTGCCTCACCTGAACAGGAACAACTCTGGTCCAAACCACAGCAGACAGGAAGTTTAACGTTCAGGACCTAGGCGGCCGCAGCAGCAGACTGGATCAGACCCAGGTGGAGGTTTTAGGGTGCAGCGAGGCGAGGAGCCGCAGGTGTAATAACCCCCCATTAGACTGTATTAATTGAACTGGTGTTTAATGGTGTAATGGTTCATACAGAGGGAGCTGCTAATGTTTCCACACACACACAGAACAAACATAGTGGAGCATTTAAAAAAAAAAGTGAATCAGAACAAACTTTTCTTTCTCCACGATGTCTGAACATTTTTCATTGATTTAGCAAAGTGAACATAAACCTTCCAAGAAGGATTTTTATGTTAAAACCAGATTGTCCAAGTGACTCTGACCCTGGGTTCAAAGGTCACCTGAGCTGAACTGCTTCAATATGTCACCTCATGTTTCCCATGCAAGTTAAAGTTTTCACAGCACTTAATTTGATGCATTCATTAAAAGATCTACTAAAGAGTTAGCCAAAATTTAGACATTGTAAAAGTTCTGGAGAAGACAATTAAACTATTCTAAATCAAACCTAACTTATCAGATCAATAAATAATACATACGTTTTGTTACAGTGTTAAAAGAGTTAAAGAAATAAGTACAATTCAAAGTTAAAAGTGAGTTAATTGCTGACGTTCATGCTCTTAATCAAATAACTGTGTGTGAGTGTGTGTGTGAGTGTGTGTGTGTGTGTGTGTGTGTGTGTGTGTGTGTGTGTGTGTGTGTGTGCGTTTGCCTGTGTGTGTGTTCATGTGATCCTCTATGCTGTTTGTGATGTGAGACGACGTGACGACACATTTACACTCTTAAGTGAGTTGACATCTCAGACAAATCTTCCATCATAAACGCCATCTGCACCCCACCCCCCCAACACACACACACACACACATTCACATATCCAACATGGCCGACACAAAGTGACAGACTGACAGCAGCGTCAGTCTCTCCGTCACCTTCCTCCTGTTAGCTCGTTGTGCTCGGCGTCTCACTCTCCCATCTCTTAAATAAAACAAAACGAGTGTCGGTTTGTTGTCCCACGGCGACCCGACCAACAACATCTGGACACAAACAACAGACACACAAACACACAACTGCTACTGCATAAAACAGGACACCAGCACTGTGTACATACCCGTCCTGAACTGTGACAGAGCCGTCTCCCATTAAGGCCCTAAAGAGCAGGACATCAAACCGGGTGGAGGCGCGGCGCGGCGGGAGCCAGGATCATCACATTTTAATAGAACATGTGGCATCTTCTCCCCTCCACTCCACGCCAAATGGCAATCCTGAATTCTGCCCAGCTGTCGAGCTACAAATGGGCTGCAATTACCTCACGCCTCCACCCGGTTCAGCCGTCAGACACCATCAGTGTGAGGGGTCATCGGACAACATTACCTCCAAACTGACGGAGAACATCCTGGAGGACCAAAGAAGAAGAATCAGCAGGAAGAAGTGCTGTTCTCAGAATGAAGTCTGGTGTCTGAAAACCTCAATTCAAACTTTGTATCATAAGTTTGTAGATTCCAAGAAAATAATAACTCTTTAAAGTACAGTATTTTCCTCTGAACCTGAAGTTAACCAAATCAGTGCTATCTTTATTTACCTTTAAGTTGTATGAAATAACACTGAACGACTGTGCCATCCTCACCTGTTCTTGTTTCTTTGTCCTTAGGAATTAAGGTTCTAGCATGAGAAGAAACTTATAAAATCGAACACTTTCACAATGATCTGGTATGCAAATTTTAACCGTTAATTTATAAAGCTTGACGAAGTGGGTCACACGACACAAATGTTATTGCCGAAGTTCATGGAGACATGAGATTCTCCTGTCGTGCTGATTTTGCAGCAGAAGCAGCCAAGCCAAACTCCATTCAAAAAACAAGCATTTTAACAGTTGTTTACTTCTATTCTTGCTGAAAGACCTGATAAATCATGAATTCAGACTTTTTTCAAAAAAATCCTCAGTTATTTTAGCATCCTTCCAGCCCAATTATTGTCATTAAATCTCAGTAAAAATCTATTTATTTTGGGTTCATAGTTCTGTAGTAAGACAGATTCCAGCCGCCTTTAGTGTGACTTGTTAGGTACATTGAAACTGTCACTCAATGGAGACAGATAGACAGGAGCTCCACAGCTGAAACAGAACGCTGGTAGTTCCATCAGAGAAATCCTACTGTTTCTAGCAAACATGTCATCAAACTGGGACCTGGTCAGCATGAAGCAACAGGAAAAGTCTTCCAGACACAGTTCATGGATAAGGAGGGGAGATTAACCCAGCTGAGCAGTGACAATTCTGGAGTTTGTTGGGGCCCTAGGCATAAAGACAATTGGGGGGCCCTCCAACCCGCGCCCTCCAACCAGTGTTCAGCAGGGCAACGAGAGTGACTGCTGTCAGACTGGGCCCCCTTGGGGAGATTTCCTACCATCATTGCAAAATGTGCACATTTTCAGCCACTGCTTTGGGCCCCCTACTGGTCTGGGGCCCCAAGCAGTTGCCTGCCTTGCCTGTTGACAAGCAGCGCTTCTGCAGCTGAGAGAGAACAGGGGATGATATGAACACAGACAGGATGGAATGTGGTTTTCTAAGATAGCTGGAAGCCAGATGACATGCTTAACCGATAAGTATTAACACAAATAATTGTAGTAAAATTTGCAAGAAATGCAGAAGGAAACGTAGCTTCTTTTGGTTGAAAACAGTTTAAGAAACTTTATAGCAGATGGTAGGTTGCTCGAGGTCAGACACAGCAAAACAAAAAAGCAGAAGACTGAAGAGACTTGTAAACACTAGTGTATCAAAGCACGTTACCTGTGTAGGAAAGGAGCTCTTGCGATGCTCTGAGCTACTTGGATTATTTTCTACTATGTTCATTTTTATTAGAGATGGGAAAGTCAGAGTTAAGTCCTTATCACCGCTGACCATCAGGTTTGAGGTCTATGTAGGTGTTTCTGTGGCGACATCCACATAAGAGTGGGGGGTACTGTGATAATTGAGGCCCCATCTGCAGAGCAACAAACACATCTCACCTGCAGACACCAGGGAGCATGGAGAGCTAGCAGGTAAACAACCTATGTGCAAGACGACTGAGTGACCTGTTAGAGAGGATAAGGTGTTTTAATAGTGTGAAAAATCACAAACCCCTGGATGGAGAGTCCAGAGAAAATCAGCAGCTGTTTTGTTCCTCTTAATGTTTAGAAACATGATTTCTGCTTCAGAATTACAAATAAAATCACAGAAGTACAGGACAAATTAACTTTATGTCCTTCAGATGTGTTCCAGTTCTGGATAACGTGACACCTCTCTGATAACAGCTGACATTTGTCCTGTCCAGAAGCCAAATTTCCCTTCTTTCTGTGAGCAGTGAATGTTACCTGAAGGTTTCAGAAACAAGTGGAGCTGCAATGGATGTTTGCTGAAGAGGTTCCTGACTTGTAGGTCTGCTGGATGAGAGACAAACGTTATTGTTCCTCTCTGAAATACGGCTGCAAGACGACCTGGACCTGTTTGATTGCCCGTTATATATTGCCCATATATTTCTGCTCCTGTTGTAAATCACAGGACGAATGGAGAGTGTTAATCTTTAATGCTGCAGCTGGAGGACGATAATTTACTGACTTCATCACAGGAAGCAACGGGAGGCCTGCAGCTCGGACTCAGAGAGTGTGGGAACGATGGGAAAAACTGACACAGAGTCAGAACCATGTTTTCTCTGAGCTCAGAAGTTCCTGCAAGTTTAAACCTTTCAGCTTAATTTTCTTCGTCAGGAGGAAGCAGATAAAAAGGTTACATTTTAAATGTTAACTCACTGAACAGAATACTAGAAGCATGTTTTTGACTAACGCTTCAATGCTAGACAACTACATTACCCATAAGCCTCAGCATGAGAGTCATCAGAAGGTTGCACAGGACTTCTCCAAAGATTTATGGCAACGCTTAACATAACCATCGACAATCGCTGTCAACAAAACCTAAATGATGGGTTGCCTTCTTCAGTTACTCTAGGGCACCTGGGTTTGAGCTTGTTGGTTGCCAAGGTAGCAGCTCTCTTTCCTGTCCTCTCAGGTGAGTATGGGTCCAGATGGAGTCAGAGCTTGTTCTCCACTTCCTTTTAGTCTTTGAGAAGTTTCAGAGCAGCAGCACAGCCCTCTGGGAAATGGAGTTTGTGTCTTAACATCTGCACACACCTGGCTTTATCATTGTGTGTGTGCGTGTGCGTGTGTGTGTTTGTTTGTGTTTGTGTGTGTGCGTGTGTGTGTGTGTGTGTGTTAAGCTGAGTAAACACACAAATGTGCTGCATGAATATGTGTCATTTTAGAGGTCCCTAAACACCTGTGACTAAAGTGAAAGATCACTTCATCACAAGATCACAAGAGTTCATTGGGCTTTTACTCAAAGGTTAGGGTTATCATATACATTGTGCTGTAAAGTCTGACTGCAGCTTGTGATTCAGATTAAAACCAGAAAACGGAATGTGTTTATGATAAATCATACCTGAGGATGTGATTACCCATAATGCATCTCTTGAAACAGCTGCTGTGTGACAGCTGACTGACTCGGAACTCTTCATAATGAACCCTGGTTGTTTCAACGTGTCGCACTATGAGCTGCTGTCCACCGCTCTGACAGCGTCCTGTTCCACGCGCTCTTCTTCTTCTTCCGTTGGACTAATTTAGACGTCCATCATGCAGGGTGGGAGCGTGTTCGCTTTAATGTTTTAATATCATCGTCTTCACCTCGGGGACTAACTGTAATCGCTGGCTCCAAATAATTTGTTTTCCAGCACGGCTCCCCTGTTTCCCTCCTGTCCATCAGTGAATTAAAACACAGCTCACAACTTTCTATATGAACCTTCTTTAATCTAATAAAAGAGCTTTCAGGGAGTTATTATCTCCTTTTTAATATGAACAAGCTGTTTATGATGTTTTCAGACAGTTTGAGGCTGACTGCAGAGACATCACTGAGGTCCAGCACTGATGGTAGCTTCAGGTCCCGCTCACACACATAGTTCAGTTCATATAACAGTCAAATCTTCCAAAAAACATCGTGAAAATCAATCTGGGAAATGTTTTCATAAAGAAGCAGGTTTGTTGAAACAGGAAAAAAGAGAAACATGTACTGCTAACAATTTTTAGACAAAAATCAGACAGACCACCACTTTAATCTTCCTGAGTTACACGTCTCTCAGAGCGGGAGACTTTCCCCGTAGGACATGGAAGCAGGGGGTAGTAAATCCATAATGGCAGACAAAGAGAGTCCAACACTCTGATAGTTTTTGCATGAAGATCAAACCAGTTACACACGAGTTACGAAGTACAAACATTATCACCCCAACCACTTGCTGATGGTGAATTTTCTTGAATTTTTCCTCCTGCGATCTCACATCAGCTCATCCCGACTTCATGGGGAAATTTTAGAAGACTTGCAGGAAAAGTCTGGGTTAAGAATTCAGCTGTGTGAGGATCATTTGAAAATCTGTAGTTTTGTGCATGTGCAAAAAGGGCCTATAAAGTGTTTTTGTGACCCCCTTCAAAGTCTCAAAACTTGACCCAGGACCTCTTTTATGCATGCTAATGTAACACTCAAAGGGTTTAGTGGACAATTTTGTATGCGGTTAAGTTCACTTGAAGACTCAGACTTAGGACTGCGGACACTTTTCTGCCGATCAACAGTTGGTGGCAGTGAAGGTTAAGTAATGTAAGCAATACATTCATTTAAATCTGTTTAAAATGTATTTTCATGTTAAAATAAATAATTAGTTTTTTATGGCTTGTCCCTGGATGCAGCTCATTAGTAGTTTGGTTTTGACATGTAATGAGGGAGCAAGTTGTTTCCAGTCATACAGTGGCAAGGACTGTCAAAATCAAAAAGAAGACAAGGTCAAAATAAGTCGATGCAAAGACAAATTTAAAAGAATTCATGCTGGAAAATACAAACACCCCAAACCTGGATCATTCAGAGGAGTGAAAAGTCTTACATTTGTGCACTTCAAGGAAGAATTTGCAACTTTTTGATCCAGAAGTTGTCGCCCTTGAGCACCAGCATGAAACCAAAACTAACTACTGTTTTGGCCACACCTGTGCCATACTGAAGCCTCCACTTTCCTCAAGAGACACACCTCCAACCACCCTCCATCGCGTTCACACTTAGGAGTAAAGCACAAGCGTTGGACGAAATTGTCCTTGGCTCGAGCTGTGATTTCCTGTGGCCTGCATTGATGTGTTAGTGGGCTAAAGTTAGCGATCTTTAGTTAGCTCATAGCTTCATATTGCATGTAAATTTACACGGAATGACAGAGATCTACAAACGCTTAGTCTACATGACATTCAAACGAGCAGTGAGTATGTTATTCTTCTTTTCTCTAATCCTTGACAAAAACAGCTTTTATACGCAAGGCCGTGCCGTCCATCTAAACACGATGTAAACCCGGCTCCGACAACGACATATCCAGAAGGACTAGCGCTTCTCACTCATTGTAGACAGTCATGACTCAGAAAGATATTTACATAGGATATATTTGATTTCTGCTGTATTTATGTGTGAAATGTCTAGATCACGAAAGCCTTTACGTGATGAGATGCTTCTGATGAAGCAGCAGTAAAGGAAATGTAGATCAGTTACTGCACGGGAAAAGACGTGAAACTGTCCTCGCCTCTGGATCAACAGGATGACACATCTGAGCTTGGAGCTCGAACACAGTTGACATACATCATGTGTGAATTATTTGTGTAGTTGGGGGAAAAAAAACAATGAAATGGGAAATTAAATATAATGATTTTAAAAAAAGTAATTGTGATGCATTCAAAGTCACCAAACTGCTCCTGTTTAAGGCCCATTGTATGTCAATGCTTTTTAGGATTCACAGATCAGAGTTCAGTGCTTGTTTCAGTGGAAACATACTGTAAGGTCAAAGAAACATTTTATAATTGTAGCATTTACTGTTGTTATTATCCAAAATAACTTTGACACCAGACTGGACACCACAACATCAGTTTGTTTTATTTTCTCCGTTTCTGACATTTTCAGGTGGAAGGTAGAAAGGAAAGAAAATCTGTAAATATTTTCATTAACAAACAAAGAGCAAATGTTAAAGAAAATGTTTGACATCTTTAATTCAGTTTTCTTACCTGTACCCCCCTCCCTCCTGTGACAGACCCTCAGGTGTGGAAACCTCATCCACCCAGTTTCAGTGCCGCATTCGGGAGCTGATTAACAGTCTGATGACTGTTCACCTGCAGCTCTCCTCTTTGTTTCTGTAGAAATCGACTCTTTGCCGGGGGAGACAACAACATAAAATATTCAACTGCAAATCCAAAAATCTCCTCCACTCTTCTTCCACGAGGGAGGAGGAGAAGGAGGGGGTCTGCTGAGATTCTCCAGTGGATCTCCATTTTTTCTGTGTTAAATCAGCTCCTCATACAGAGAGTATCAGACTCTTTATTGTTTTCAGAAACATTCAGGATCAAGATAAAAGTTTTGTTTTATAGCATAAAGACCATATTTGATGCCTTTACTGGTTCAATATGTTATATAACATCTTATTTTAACTTTATAGAGTAATTTTGCATTCCCACACCTAAACTAATGATGACTCCGCCCACTCTGACAATAGACTGACTCCAGCCCTTTACGCACATGCACAGACCTCTTGAAAATGTCCTGAAACGTTCAGGGTCGGCTGCATGTGCGAACACAGATTAACCAACTTTTTCACAGCAACTTTACACAAACTTTTTCCTGTCATCCCACTATTCAAATTTCCATGAAGTGAAGTGGGGTGTTGATGTTCATATCCAGATCCGGTGCAATCTGTGTGCATCTACTGAAGCTGATACATTCTCTGTTCTGTTCGCCAATATGTTTTTTACCTTTCGTTTACATGTAGCATGGATTCTGTCACACACATCTTCTGTTGTGAGGAGTTCTCTGGGGGAAAATGATTGAAATGTCCTAGAAATAGTCGGGGGAGCGTGTGTGAAAATTATCTTTAAAAAATCTGCTAAAAACAGATCTTTGCACTGTTTTTCTCATTTTGCTTTGATTTCTGTATGTTCTATAATGTCTATGTAAGGTACTTTGGGACTTGTGTCTGTGAAAACTGCTACAAAGATACGTTAAATTAACATAAAGCCCAAAAGTTTTATTTTAGCCATAAAGAAAAAATTGACATCTATTTAAAATTAAATGAAGTGTTCTCCACACAGAACCTACATCCCAGTCAGAATATTAACTATCAGCTGTACCATCAGTTTTGCTTGTGCAAAAACCTGCAAAGTTCACATTAATAATTCACACATTTACAGTTTTGTTGAGCTGAAAACAGGTTTAAATACTAAAAAGACGTACATTTTGATTTAAGATCTCTGTGGAAGATATTTGTTGTCCCATCCATTACACAAACTGCTGCTACAAAATTGACTTTCTCTCTTTGAATGACTAATTCTTACTCTGACACCACATCAAAATAATTATGAAACATGGGGCCATTCATTTTGGACCTGCTTAGTTAGGCTAGCAACATCCTGACTTTGAGACTGATTTCAATTCTCACTCTTACTCTTAGAGGGTCTCACTCTTACGAAAAATAAAATATAAAAAACACAGCTCCTTCTTGGACCAGACACTGAATAAAATGCTACTCAAAGCTGTGTGAATTTGCTGATAAGGGCCTTCCTAATTTCTATGCCAATCTATCAACCATGAATGAAAACCAAAACATGACTTTTTATACTTGAAATACCTCAAATTGTTTCTATGCTTGAATTTTCTTTTATTCTGTCCTCTGCACAAGACAGAAAGAATTAGCCCTCTTCTCTGGTTTCCTTTAAAAAACAAGTTTGAACACTTTAGAGTCCAAAGTGAAAACTGGGACTCAGATCCAACTAAAACGCTGTAGAGAAACCTCGAGGCTTCAACCCTCAGCAACAAATACACAAACACACAAACAAAAGCTCTGCCTCTGCTCGTCCGTCTGCAGTTAAACTCTGTTGCTGCAGGGAGTGATTCACCATATCTCTCTCTCTCTCTTTTTACATCCTGTTCTCTGCAGCAGCTCGGCCCGCCATCTTCAATATTTCAGACGATGCGAAGGGGATTCGAGCTAATTACCTCGCCAACGATCCCGGTGCCGCGCTGACCTGCGCCGGCAGGAGAGGAGCATTAACATGTGATGATGCAAATGAAATGTGTCCCTCTGTCTGTCTCCGTCTCTCTGCTGCTCGCCTTTATCAAAAAATGATGACCCCCGGCTAATTATTAGCGAGCAGGGCCCTCGCCCAGGGAGGGGCCATTGTTCTGTTGGAGGTTTTTACATTAAAGATGGATGTCGAGGGGAGTGTGTAGGAGGAGGAGGAGGAGGAGGTGCTGCGTCCACGTGAAGCTCGTCAGACGAGGAAACAGGCCGGTTGACTCCAGCTCTGACCTCTTAAATATTCACCTCAGGTGTTTTCCTGCCGCATCCTTGTTATCCTGCAGCTGCTGAACGTAGCATCGTCCTCACAGGTAAAGTGAACAGCAAGTGTCTGCGGGGCACGACAGCATTCAAACCCAGCAGAGACCTGACCCCGCCGCCGCCTGCTCGTGGTCACACCCCCTCCTTCTTCTCCTCTTCATCTTCATCATCATCATCATCATCCTCATCAGAGTAGTGTTTAACATGAAGCCTCACAAAGAATAAAACAGAATAAAAGACATCATGTTGGTGCAGATGTTAAACTGAATTAACATTCACAGAAACAAAGCGCCGTTCAGCTCTGCAGCGTCCCGTGTCATGGCGGCGGCTGCAGGGAGCCGCTGCTCCTTTAGAGGAGCACCATCACAAAGAGACGAGCTGTAAACAATGAGGAGCGTCTCCGTGGCAACCAGGGCCCCATCTGTTCTGCGCTAATGACCTCTCCTACTCGTACACTGTTTTAATTAAACCACACTCACAAACACACACACACACACACACACACACACCGTCATCCAGAGGTTTGCACCACCTGAATCCATCTTTTTCCACTTCAGAGCACTGGTGCCCAACCTGAGGCCGGGGGCACCTCGCAAAGGTCACAGGATAAATCTGAGGGGTCAATAGAAACTTAACTCACTGAGCACCTGCACAGATGATCACCAGGCTCAATACCATAAGCTGGAACCTTGAACGTTCTGGAAAGTCTTTAATATACCTGCAGGGTCTTGGGATGTTTAGGTTAACATACCTGGATACTATGAAGCATGGAATCTACAAAGCATGTGCAAAGGGTGAAATGCGTGCAAACTGCACAGCCAAGCAGCTAACATCCTGGGTGCTGCTGTCTTATTTATATATATAAAAATGAGGGCATATTAAAAAAATCTGTGCAAGATTGCCCCCTTCCCATGCAAATAAGCCTTGTTACAAATACCATCTCATCCATAAAGACCAGCGCTAATTGTTGCATGCCGTTACAATGATGCTATTGAACGCCATTGAGACCCTTGAATTAAATCAGCAAGATGTCTCTTCCCTTTTCTCTCTCTCTCTGCTTACTCAAATAAAGACAAAAGTTTGGCACATTTTGTAACTGTAGCGCAGTATTTCTGTATGACTTTAAAATAAATGATCTGTTAAAGTCTGAAATTATGACTTTGGCATTAGTATTATTAACATAATCAGGGCTTACATAATTTCAGGGCTGTCAGCGACTCCACACACTCCACAACACATCCACATGTGTTCTGTGGAGAGGTTTGGAGTCGTTATGCATGAGAAAGTTTTTTTTTTCCTCCCTAAAGTTTCCCTGGCTTGCTCCATTTAGAGAGGAAGCTCTGTTCTAAACAGTGAAAGTAATTTTACATTTTTTCAAGTCTGGCATCAAAATAATAAAAAAGTTCCCCCTCCCCTCCTAGCTCATCATCTTTATGTGGACAAAACAGCTTCATCAGCTTAAAGTGCAGCTCCATGCAAGGCAAAGATGCAGACAGCTTTTCTCCACATTAAGACGCAAAACAAATAACTTAACAACGTTTTTATAAGTGACAAAGACCGTGTTTGAAGGGGCAGCATCTTAATGTGTGAGCTGGCGGATATGCACTCAGAAACCAGGAGAGCCTGGACAGGTTATTCAAGGAGCCTTGCTCAATGGAAGAACCGTTTTAGAGGAATCCTGGAGGATCATTTTTAGCGATGACGTAGAAACTACAGTAATTTAATTCCCCCTGTAAAGATACAGTCATGTATCTTGAGCTTCTGATAAGTGTATTAGCAATAGACAGTTTAATGACTACTCAAGTCGTCCTTAAGGCTGCAAAATAGATCTAATTAGTTACACTGCTAAAAACTTAAATCTAAACAAGTGTATTTGTCCGATTTCTAGTCAAAAGTACTGCATCACTTAATTTATTAATTCATTAATTAATGATAATAATACTTTATTCGTATAGCACTTTTCAATACAGGTAACAAAGTGCTTCACAACAGACAATAGAAACAAACAGACAATAAAACATGTTTAATGTTAAAAGTATTTAGTATCAGCTCTCTTTACATCACACCAGACATCAGAACTCACTCCTCTATGTCTGAGTGACCAGGTGAGGTTCAGTTGACTGTTTTGCTCCTTTAGATCGGAACTTAACTTACTGGGATAGAGTGAGCTTTACGTTCAGAAAAGAGAAAGAGACAGACAGACAGAGAGAGAGAGAGATAGAGAGGATGATGGTCAGGAGGATGCTCTAAGGTCAGAGAGCTTCGGTCCTGTACAGCTTCAGACCTCACAGTAATTTAGCTATAGACCTCACGGTCTGCCCCCACCCGACACACACACACACATACACACACACACACACACACACACACACACACACACGCGCGCACACACGCACACACACACACACACACACACACACACACACACACACACACACACACACACACACACGCACACGCAGACACGCAGACACAAACACACACTTATTTTGTATCCCCTTGTCAATAAAATTAAAAACTGCGGTGTGAAATCCAACACACACAGGACAACAGCTGATGAGTTGATTTAAAGATGGTGGAGTGAAGACAGGAGGGAGTGAGTGTGGTGCATTCAAATGCTCAAACAAGAGTCAAGTGTGGTGTGTTCAAATTCTCCTGTAAGAGAAACCAAGTTTGTGAAAATCCAATGCACAAACTATAGAACCAAATATTGTGCGTTCAAATGCCTCTGCAAATGTGTTGCATTAATTTTGCGCCATGCTTAACCTGTCCAAATGAATCAAAAAGACGTAGACTTATTCACAAAACACACACAAGGGGTTAAATGCACGACTAACTGCACTGCAGGGCAAACAGTGTCCCCTGTCCCCTTTCTATGCAAATAAGCATTATTGCAAGTGTCTTCACAAAGCAAATACCTCCCACAATCACTGACACTAACAGCCACATGCAGTTAGAGTGGAGCTCAATCCAATCTTTGTGAATCAGGACCTCTGTAAGTTACAGCTTTCATAACAAATCAGACCAACACCAAGTTTTTATTTCCTTTATGTAAGTATAAAAATGTTTTTAACCACAGCAAAGTTTCCGTTTTTTTTTTCAAAATGACTCTCTAGATCACCCTCCACTTAAAATGCCCCCGGCTCAGGGTTGGACCAGGCTGTCTCAGATGTAGCTCCTCTGCAGTGTTGCATTGTGGGTAGACTATGCTGTTAAATAACTGTAAGGATATCGGTATCAGTGTTTAGTAGAGCTTGGACGCAGCTCTGAGCTCCTGACGACATCTTAACTCTTTATATAATCTCTCCTGATTGGCCACCTGGTTCTGACTTGTGATTGGTCGAAGACTCTGTGGACAACAGAGACCCTGTTGCAACTTGGGACCAAACAACAACAGAGTGAATGTTTCTGTATCAGTGAAGTGACACCGACATCGTCTCCTTGACCCAGAGCCGGCGGACATCTCCTCCCCCCTGCCTCCCACCCCACTGTGT
This sequence comes from Tautogolabrus adspersus, assembly GCA_020745685.1. Taxonomy (NCBI): domain Eukaryota; kingdom Metazoa; phylum Chordata; class Actinopteri; order Labriformes; family Labridae; genus Tautogolabrus; species Tautogolabrus adspersus. The sequence continues at coordinate 23,897,549 of CM036540.1, read as the reverse complement.
TGGGGTCTTGGGGGCCCTTCAGACCTTGACTGACTGATTAATGGACTGGACGCCAGTCAGCTGGTGAGATTACAGAAACACCGCCTCCTCGTCAGGGGACGCCGCTGCAAAGAGAAACATCCAGCAGTCTCGGTGCCAACCGTCCTCCCCACTCCTCCCCCCATCACGACGCCCCCCCCACCTACCCTGGAATCTCAGACATTGGGGAAATTAACGTTGGGATGGTGGAGGGGGGAGGGAGGGGAGATGGCAAAGCGCTTGCCAAGCCATCTGAGATCTTCCTCCTCCTCTTTCTCCTCTTTCGATTTTGTTTGTGCCCGCCGCCGATTCCCCGGCCGGAGTTTTTCGGCTCGGCGTCAAATCCCTGCCGTCCTCACGGATTCTCCAGATCTCATTACAGTCAATGAGGCTGCAAAGACTTTCAGATCAAAGTGAAAGACTTCAGCCTCTGAAGGCAGCACGAGGGGTTTTATTTTTTTAATTTCAGAAGGGGGGGGGGGGGTTCATCAGCGACGCTGCCAAGCTGAGTGAGAGCCATCCAGGAACGACAGGAACAGACACACACTGCTGGGATGTATACTGAACATATATATCTATATATAACATTTCATTTAAAACAGCACTGTGCTAAAACACATATTAAAGGTTCTGCTACTGTTGTTTTAAGACAAGTAAACTTTGTAATATATCAGGTTTAATTTACAACTTTAGTTACTGAAAAATAAGATATATAGGCCTACAAATATTAAGAATGATTACATTTTAAATCAAACATTAAAAGTTTAATTTAAAGCAGCTGTGAGGATTTTGTGTGGGTCTTGGCGCCCCCTGTGGACAAAGTATGTAGTGTGAAGTCCCCTTTAAAGCTCTGGTAATCCAGATTTGGTAATCCTTAAACCCTGGATCCGGGTGATTCAATCCAGTTTTTAGTTAAACAACCAGGATAAAAGTGAGCATGATGGTAGAAAAAAAGTGGATTAAATGATCCAAAATATTTTTTTTATCTCGACTGAACCTTTCGAACAAAACTCAAACGACTGTTTTGAAAAAAAAAAAAATCGGAGCTATGTTAATGGCTGCCTTTTGATTATCAGTTTAGTACTTGACTGGATCAGAGTTCTAGAAAGTTTCAGAAAAAGACGATTAACAGCCAATCATGTCGCAGGGATATGGGTATGCAGGCTTACAGACGTTTGTAGCGGAATGAAAACTCAGCTGAAATGAGGAGCTTAGCGATAGCGACTATTAAGAAAACGTTAAGCCTACCAGCTCAAAGCAGGAGAAAACATCGTCCACAAGACGACAACAAAGGCCACTTAGCTTCAGGAGTTTGGAGATATTTTAGCTTTTTACAGTCCGACAAAAACGAGTAACATGCTCTGGTAACTGTGCCGAAGACAAGTGCAGCTAAAACGGGCAACACCACAAACATTTCCAGCGTTTGAAACAATATGACCCGTTAGAACACACAGAAGGAAAGAAATCACCAAACATCCCAAATGAGTGTTAGTGTGGACCATATTGTAAATAATATAAACAGTCTATATGGTGTGGACCCCTAGTAAGCACCGGGCCAGTAGGTTAAGTGTGACTCCCCAGCAGCAAACTGCCATATCAGCGTTTCCAGCACCGTGCACTGAGCTTATGATGGTGAAATGTTCCTCTGTTCAAGTATAGTTTGTCATGTTCTGACAATAAAGAATAATTAAACCATAATTAACAATCTTTATTCAACTTTCACTCAGGAGCAAAAATCAGTCTTTAAATTTGAAAGAAATAGTGATTGACCTTTATCGTGATAATTATCAACTTATATGAAATTTTTTATCGTGAGAACATTCTTAGTCATATCGCCCAGGCCTAGACACAGAACCTTCAGGAGACCAGAGGACTGTCTGGAGGAGTTCTGTACGAGAATCCTGAAGCTCCAGTCAGAGATATCATGTATGATGAAGCTGGTTATCACCTGTCTCTGTTAACCCTTTCTACTTCAGGCTCTGTCTGTAGGATTTAAATGACCCCCTTTTCAAACATCAGTACATATATCCTAGGGTTGGTAGTCATTATAATCGTATCATTAAATATCTAATAGGTCACACCTGTGTACCTTTACATGTAGCAGAGTATATTTACAGTACAGTATTAGTACTTCCACCTGAGTACATCATCTGCATACTTTCTCCACGTGTGAATAAATAACTGTCAGTAAACAGACGTGTGAGTTTCTCTATCTCTCTGCATAATCGTCCTCCTCACATGCAAACATTCAGCGCTCTGTGTGGCTTATAAATCCTCTGAGCTTCCTGTTTTAACATATTCATCACCGCCGACCCGCCGCTCTCTCACGGTCGCCGGGCTGAGCGCCTCCGGATGTCCGGGGCAGGACTCCCTGGGCCTGAGCGTGAATAAATTGACCGGGTCGCAGAGAAGACGGCGCTCCGTGTCATAATGAGAGAGAGGAGATGTCAGGAGGAGATCCCTGAACCAACGCTGTGATGTACTGTACACACACACACACACACACACACACACACACACACACACACACACACACACACACACACACACACGCACACACACACAGATTTATGTTTAAACTGACAGGCTATATTTTCAGCAGTGTTTGTGGACTGTTTGTCACATCGTGTTTCTGAGCTTTATGGCCTCTGTCTCTGAAGCCTTTACAATTTGAATGTTGTGTTTGGTGTCTTAATCTTGGACTGAAGATCACATGACATGAAAACAACTTCACAAGCCATTGTTCCTTTAAAATAATGTAATCGTGTGTATCTGGTGTAGACTCTACTTGTGGTTAGAATTCATGATTTCACTGCAGCTTTTGTAAAAAGTTGCAAAAGTTGAGCTGTTTTAATGCTTATGTCACTTCCCATCTATTCCTGTGGCACAATGCCATATAGAAATTGTAAAAACTGAATGAGACTAATGTGAATTTCTTAAAAACTTCGAACCTGCAGACCCCATGGCATCTGTATGCACTCCATCTGAAGACAGGAACACTAATCCATTGGAGATGTTTCTGAAGAATAACGCAGAGAAGAGCAGCTGGATTTTCGACTTAAAGAGATCACAGGAATAAAGAGAGCAACATACAAACACCTCGTTACTTTGCCTTTCTGCGGACGATTTTCTGTTAATTTGGTGCCTGTTTTGATGTAATGACAATAAAGTGATGGGATATACAATCAACAGTCTGTACATTGTTTTTTATTTTAAATTGACCTGATGCTCAAGGTGTTCCTGTGTCAGACTTTTTTGACGGGTCGATCTCCTCTGTATAGCTTGACGTGTGCTGGAAGCAGTGTCGTCGAAACTAAACTTGAGTTGAGCAGTGGCACTTCTGGAACACGCCAGAAACATACCAAGCATTGACTAGAGAGTGAGCGATCTGCTCCAGAGTGCAGCGTTGATGGAAAGCGACGTACACGGATGCATTGGGGTCTGTGGGTAACTCTGCACTATGCATGCACATTACAAAGGGCAATATACCCACACTTATAGATTTGTGCTGTTCTTTGTATTTTGGTTGCTGAAGTAGCCTATTATAAGCTATAAGGGGTTGGAAAAGCTCTTGTCTCTTGGCTTAAAGATCTGTTTCTGTTTGACTCATCCATTCACCCAAACCAACATGCCAAACAGACTTATCACCACCTTATCACCTGTTTATCACCTGTTTACACCTTTTCTCTAAAAAAAATAATTGCTAACTGTATATCATATTTTTGGTTTTTCTCTTGTCTTTTCTTTAGGAGTAGACATTCTCCCTCTAAAAAACTAAACCAATGCCGGATTTTGAAATGTTAGAACACAGAAACAAAGACAGAACTGACCTCAAACATGTCCAGATATTCTATGGTTCAAACTGAGCCAAATCAAGACCTGTTTCCGACTGAACTATCATAATTCAAACACAGACATAATGTAAAAAATTACTTGAGCTGCAGATCATAATTCATCTCTGTCTGATCAAAACAAAGAGCGAAGCAGCTTTATAATCACGAGATCCATCACTTAGCTAGGGATGCTGGGATTTTACTCTTTAAAGTGAGCTACTCCACGGCCACACTCAGTTGAATCTGTGCCAGGCGGAGCTGCTGCTGGGTGGAGGGAAGGGGTGAAAGGGATGGGGGGGGGGGGGGGGGTTGGTGTTATGACCCGGGAAACCTGCAGGGCCGTGTTTGACCTTGGGCTGTACAACTGCTTAACACTCTGCGTGTGAAACAGGATCCCTCCCTGTGTGTGTGTGTGTGTGTGTGTGTGTGTGTGTGTGTGTGTGTGTGTGTGTGTGTTTGCCTCGAGATGCTAAAGCGCTAACACCACCTTCCTGTAAACCCCCCGCATATGAGGTCTTTTGTTGTGCTTTGTTTTGGTTGGTGGCGGGCCCTCCTCACTGCTCGCCTCCTCTGAGGCTCACACAACAAGAAGGGGAAGAAAAGAGGGGAGAGGTGGTGCCGAGGGTGGGGGGGTGGAGGGTTGGAAAACTTCTTCAACAACCACACGCCAACCCCCCCCAACCCCCCTTTTCCCAATCCAGGCCCTTCAGATCCCTCAGCTCTCCCTCTCCATCTCTGCATCTCTCCATCCAAACCCCCGCTGCACTCAGCATCTGCTCAGAGGATGAATAAATGAAGCGCTCCCTCTCCAGCCCCCCTGACTGACAGAGGCCTATCTTAATTGTGGCTGAAAGCTGGCTTTTCTCCCTGCTAATTAGCAGATTGCGGCGTTAAATGATTCAAAAAGTCGGGGCTTATACGGGCGCTGCCGATCATCACTTATTCACGCGGCGAGTGGCGCTTTGTGCGAACATCGGTGCCCGAGGTAAATTAATTTACTCCAATTAGCAGCCGCTGTCAGTGCGCATCACCGTCTCCAGTCTTCAGGACACGTCTTTAAAAAGTAATGCTCTTATTTTGTCCTCTGGTTTTGTTACATCTGATGTTCGCTGGAGGGAAACGGGGCAAACATAATGAGACCACAGGAAGTCACACACACACACACACACACACACCTTCACACACACACACACACACACACACACACACACACACACACACACACACACACACACACACACACACACACACACACACACACAGGGAGGGATGTGGGCCAGTGAAGGTGGGAGGAAGAATCTCTGCAGGCATCTCCTGCAGGATCACAGATGTAGGACGAACAGGAGCGAGTTCACTCGTTCTTAGAAATTCAAAAGAATCGATCTTCATGAACACAACATTGACTGAAACATACACACTCCTGCTGCACATGTGACACACTGAAAACAAACATGTCTACACTTTCTGTAAGAAATCCCTACAGACTCCAAGTTTCATGGCAACTAAGAAATACTAGGTTGAGGTGTTTCAGTATCTGATGAGAATCTTTGAACGTCTTCTTTGGAGATTTATGAACACAACTGGTCAGAGACCTCTAGGTATAGCCACCAGAACATACTGGGCAGATAATATAAGGTGATCAATCAATCAATCAATCAATCTTTATTCATATAGCGTCAATTCATAACAAGTGTTATCTCAAGACATTTTACAAAAAGCAGGTAAAAGACCTTACTTATTGCTATATTACAAAGACCCAGTTTAATCCATCATGAGCACTTTAGCAACATTTAGCAAAAGTTACAGGGCAAGAAAAAACTTCCTTTTAACAGGCAGAAACTATAGGCAAATCTTGGCTCATGACGAAACAGCCTTCTACTGAAACTGCGCCGGGCTTGAAAATGGGATAGGGAGAGATGGATAGATAAGATGCAGGTATGATATGGCTTACCTGGCCCAGGAACACCTTGGATTCCTCAGGATTTGTAAAACTTTGCTCTGCAGGGACATCCACCTGATGCCACCTCAAACCTTCCATCTACATGTCTATGTAGTGACAAATGCCCTATTCGCACGGGACTATATAACCAGGGGACCTCTAGTAATTTGTAATTAATGGGGAGGTCGTCTTTGATCTTAATCCCGTGCAAATCTGCCATGTCCCTAATTTGTAAAGTAAAAATTCCACAACAAATTCCATATTTCGCCAAACACAGAGGTTATGTGATAATATTAGTCCCGTGCGAATCGGCATCTCGGTGATTTGGGGTCGATTTTTAGTTTTTTTAAGGTTTTTTGTGTTCTTCGTGCCTTTTTTCTGCCTTTTTCCCGGTCGAGAATTATGGAGGCTGCGTTGGCAATTATAAATGAAAGTTTTGGCAGCTTTTTGGATGCAAATTCAGGAGGCTCATCTAGCTACACAGCATGGAAACCCATTCGCAGAAAGAGCAAGCTCAAATTCATCAGAAGAGCGAAATCTCGAAAGATGATTAGATGGATTACATGCACGGCAGCATGCGGTAAGGAAAATGTTTCTATCTTTCAACAGGCTCAACAGTTATTATGTGGTAACGTTAGGCCTATAACGTCAGCTAGCGATCAGACACTTTCCATCAATAATTCTCCATTGTGCCGTTCTAACAAGAGTTACGCATAGGTTACGTAGAGCCTTGACATCATATCCGGGGGATAATGTCAATAAATTCGAGTTAAAACACAGACTTCGCTTATCCCATGCGAATGCGCCGCACGAAACCCAGACGTGGAGGGGTAATTTCTAAATCACATGAGGTCCCCAGGTAATACTAGTCCCGTGCGAATAGGGCATACATCTATGTCTTTTGACACTCATCACATTTTCTGATGAATTCGCTTTGGATTTATTTTGAAGCTAAGATATACAGCCTTCCTCTAGTAGATGTTGAGCACACAGTTCATTGTTTAACAGACATCCTGTCTCATCCTCTCTCCATGTCTGGAGATTTTTATAAATAACGAGAATACACTTTTGTGCCTCATGTGGCAATGTATTTTTGGATCGTTTCTGATGTTGTGAAAATGATTCAGTGAAATATAACTTCAGTCCACCAACAGCATATTTCATACAATGTCCTTTGTGTTTTCATATTTCATAAGGTGTCCTCTGTGTTAATATTGCTACAGTGTACTGTGTGTGTTCTGTGTGTTTAGAGGCACAATGAAAGAAGAGAAGTTAAAAAAAAGCTGGCCGGAGTTTGGTCTATTGAAGAATAAAGAATGAAATCTGTCGTGTAAATAGATGTGTGCCATCCTGCAGGATCACCTGGCTCTTAAAGGGAATAAAAGCTGACACTCTGAATGACTTGATTCATGCTAGGCCAAAACACACGTATGTATATTCAAGCGACTTAATCCAACCTCTTTGCACTCTACGCCTTGCTTTGAATAAAGATTGTTCGTCGTGTTACTAGCAATATAGGGCAACCCCCCAGTCATTTTGCACCGTATGCTATAGACAGTGCTCTTTACGCCATCAAAATAGGGCCCTAAAAGTCCATTTGTGCATCTGTTGGTTTTTTACATTTTTTAGAACATTTTACTTAAAGTTTAGCTTGTTGACAAGTAAAATTTTATTATTAGTTGATATGGATGTGAGATTACTTAATATTTAGTTCAGTCACACCCGAGAGCGTCACAGCCTAAATCTTCTCCTTTTTCTTCTTCTTCTCCTTCTTCTTCTCCTCTTTCTGCTCGGCTGTATTCCATATGCTTCATCATTAAAAACATGGCTGCTGTAAGGATTCATGTATAAATGTTGAATCGCAGCAGCGAGCAGAGACACTCCAGAGACGACAGATGTTGGTGCAGAGACAATTAATTAACAAGCGTCTTAAACCCGCTGAGAGAGCGGACGTCGGGCTCATGAAGATCTTGTTCGGATCTTGTTCTGATCCAGTGGATCCGCCTGCAGGATTTTATCTGTTGGAGAACCCGGACTGTGAGAACTGTGACCACTGACCAGACAATTTATGATTTATCTACAAGACAGAATCAGCTCAAGGTGAACCCGGATGGTTAATCTTCAAAGTGCTTTTCTTAGACTTAAGAGTGCCAGTTATATTCATGAGGTTATTCACTCAAATAGATAGATGATAGATAGATAGATAGATAGATAGATAGATAGATAGATAGATAGATAGATAGATAGATAGATAGATAGATAGATAGATAGATAGATAGATAGATAGATAGATAGATAGGTAGGTAGGTAGATAGATAGATAGATAGATAGATAGATAGATAGATATAGATAGATAGATAGATAGATAGATAGATAGATAGATAGATAGATAGATAGATAGATAGATAGATAGATAGATAGGTAGGTAGGTAGATAGATAGATAGATAGATAGATAGATAGATAGATAGATAGATAGATAGATAGATAGATAGATAGATAGATAGATAGGTAGGTAGGTAGGTAGGTAGGTAGGTAGGTAGGTAGGTAGATAGATAGATAGATAGATAGATAGATAGATAGATAGATAGATAGATAGATAGATAGATAGATAGATAGATAGATAGATAGATAGATAGATAGATAGATAGATAGATAGATACTTTATTGATCCTGAGGGAAATTCAAGGCATCCAGTAGCAGTATACAAACATGCAAGACACATAGCAATTGTATGTAAATTGTAAATATTGTGTTTATACTATTTTGGTATACTTGTACCTGAATATTTCCGTTTGGTGTTACTTTTTATTAACTACATTATTAAGTTTGTCTCATTTAAACTTCTGATACTCATGAAAACATGGATTTAATGTTGTATTCATTTCACCTTTTACACCAAACGTCTTTACTCTCAATCAAAGAAGATTATCGTTGCAAAGCAATAAATGAATTCATTTACATAATTTTTACATTGAATATCATCCCGTTGTAAATTGTTTAACAAACGTAAATTCAGATTTGGCAAGACAGTAATATTTAACTTCAGCTCACAGTTAGCAGTGCACGTTGTGGAGTTTAAATCTCTTTGATTGGATGTTGTTCTTGAAATGCAATATGGGATTTGTAGTTGACTTCTTGCTTCATTTTTTTATGTTCACAGCTTCTTAAGGAATTTCCCTCGGGATCAATAAAGTATCTATCTATCTTAAGGAATTGCATTTTAATTAAATAATCACATAGCCTATTTTCTTATGTAGATGTTTGTGATTTGTTCTCTGACAGTTATTTCACCACTGTTGCCCCCTCTTCTAATACAAAAACAAAACTTTGATGACATCAGAACAAGCAGAAACCTCAGATGTTATATAATGCTGCCAAGTGGAAGTGCAATAAACTGCAGTTCCTTGAGTGTCCACTTGAGTCTGTCCCATTAAGAACCATGTTAAAGTGACTTTAATGTTGTTAGTCAAACAAGTCCCAACTCCCCGAATCTGAATCTTCAATCTGATTCGACTTATAACTCTGGCAGGTGTTTGTGATGTAGCTGTTTGTCATGAGGCTTAAGTCCGGCCTCAGCTCCTCATCTTCGTCTTATTCTATTCGATCAATTGATCAAATGTAGGTATAGAATCAGCATTCCCAATACGACCCCAATCGTTATCATTTTTTGTCTTGTTTGTTAAACAGCCACCATACTAATAGAAATCCGACTCAGGGAGACGTCATGTTCATTAATAAGCCAAGTATTTATATTTTCATGTTTGTTCACGATTCTTTAGGTTTCATCATTTTATTATCATGAAATATCCGTTAGTCCACATTAGCAAAGGTTACTAACGTAAACAGTTAACTACCTTCCTCACTATCTGACGAATCATCCTGTTTCCTGTGATTCCCTGTAAGGTGACAGAAGATTTAAGTGATCTTAAATGAAATTACAGATTTCCCTGAACATCCTTGGAAACGTTTGGCAGGTCTGTGACATTTTAATGTAGAAATGTTGTATACTCTACCTTTAAATAAATAACTCTCTTGAGGCTACAAAATAGATTAAATCTTGTCCATCTTCTACAGGATCCGTCAGATTATCATCCCTGCACTTCCCTGCAGATGTTCCCACAGCTCGGAGGCTGAAGTCATGTGGATGTGGTGACAGAGATGGCGAGCAGATAGACGGCGTTCTGCGTGACATCATTAAGTGTTCACAGCTGCAGCAGGTTTTAGCTCTGACAGCTGAGGATCCATTTATCAGAGAGCAGCACCCGACATGTGCTGCAGGACACACACACACACACACACACACACACACACACACACACACACACACACACACACACACACACACACACACACACACAGTGTCCTGACTGGACCTGTAGTTGATCTGTAGTTTATAACATCACTTTATTGTCACTGCTCATGTTTCTATAAATCAAAACCACATTTCCCATCAGCCCTCTCTCCCTGCAGAGGAAACATGTTGGCAGTAAATCTTATATTGGGTCTGAACTGGTTTAAAATAGGATCAGGTTACAGAGAAATATAATCTGGGAATTAAATGAAAAACATGCATTTTGATTGCACTCACTGTCTGCTGAAAAAAAAAAAAAACGGTGTAAACTTCACATTGCACAGTTGAGAGTTCATTTCTACACTTTAAAACATTAAAACATAGCCTATAGGATGTATATACAACTACGGATCCATAATGCTCCTTTTTATTATGAGTTTCTGAGAAGGTAGAAACAATGCTTATTTTTTTAGATTAATTAATCTATCTTTTTATTTGAATGGGTTCAGGGAATAATCTTTAAATGCCATCAGCAGGAGAGAAGCAGAAATGTGTCGTTATCTGAAGTTTGACAGCTCTGGACTAAATAAAATCAGATTCAGCTGCAGGAAGTGACATCATGATTTTATCATCCCTGAGAAGCTTTTAAAAAATGAGAAATGTCTCTTTAGATTTAGAGAACAAGTGAAGACGAGTAGTGAGGTCAAGATGTGATTGAGCGATTTCAATGGTAGTGAATGTGGACACAAGTTAAAGCTGTGTGCATTAGCGTGTGTGTGTGTAACGAGGCTGACTCATCTGCTGCCCACATGCTGCACACGCCGTCACCTCCACTGTAAACACGTCAGTCTGAATGATTCTGCACCAACACAACACACTGCATTTTAACAGGGCGACTATAAACCACAAACACTAATGTTCCCCAGCTGTGTGTGTGTGTGTGTGTGTGTGTGTGTGTGTGTGTGTGTGTGTGTGCGTGCGTGCGTGCGTGCGTGCGTGTGTGTGTGTGTGGCTCTGCAGTTCAGTCTGAATCTGATTTTACAACAGGAGAGTATCAGTTCTTTAAATTAAAACTTTACAGAAGGTCAGCAACCCAGACAGAAGCCAGTCTCCAGTAAGTCCCTTCATGTGTGTCAAACATCTGATCTCACAGACATTTAATTTAAATGTATCCAAAAAAGATTTCAGACAAATTATTTCAGTCTGACTGATATCTGTTTGAGCTGCTTTTTTTTGAGACGTTGGCACTGTTTCCATTTCTGTGAGTTAAAGCAGAAACATCTAAAGCATGAAGCTAATGTGAGAATGAGGTCAACTCTTAAATACTGCAGTTCCTTCAGTGCCCACTAGAGGCTGTCTGCTGCAGTAAGTCAATCCCCATAGAGCCCCATGTTAAAATGTTCAACTTTACAGCAGAAATAAACATGTTTACAGCCTGGTACAAAGAACAGTTTTGCTCTCTTTGGCTCATTTCTCTATTCTTGACAACTGGTGTGCGCTTTATTGTACTAACAGACAGTCCAACATGTCAGAGCTCCACTTTTACAACCAGTTTAGTCACCAAAACAAAAAACTTAATCTAAACTAAAGAAAAACACAGGAAATTCAGAGCAGAGACGTATAGCAGGTAAAGGTAATGACATTTTATTTCAGTTGTAGTTTCAAACGAGCAGTGCTGTTCAGACCGGCTCACCTCTCTCCTCACAGATGGTGTGGGTATGGTGCCCTGTTGTGTTCAGTGTGGTCGGTGGTCCTGCAGCAGCAGCAGCTGCTCTGTTGAACGCTCCACAGAGGATGAGAGGAACGTGGGAAGCAGAGAGGATCTCTGAGGACCGGCAGAAAGCTCCGGGGAGATTTAACGGAGGAGAAACGAACCTGAGGAGGAAAAAACAGCAGATTGATCTGGACGAGTGTTTGTGGGAGGATGTTTGAAGCTGACTGTTAATGAGAATCTACAGAGATGTTCTGTAGCGTCAGATACTTTCTTTGAGTTTTCATGTCTTTATCAGAGACTGCACTGACAAACGAATACACCAGGATCTTAGCTTATTAATTAATTTCCCTTAGCTTTACCTCTCACATAACTAAATATTTCACAGCCGTTTCAGTTTCAACGTTCATTTACTGTTCCTCTTTTTCTTTACTTGTACATGACAGAAAACTGTTCTACATGTTTTTGATTTGTTAAGAGAATGAGGAAGAATTCATATCATTAATTCAAGTTAAAGTATCACACTGTGAACATACTGCACTTCAATTAAAAGTCCTGCTTTGAAGACCTTTCTTTAGTTAAAGTAAGAACTACTGACGGATGTAGTCAATGAATTTAGGTGTTTATATGTTGGAAAAAAGTTTCCTGATAGTTTCACTTGTATATGATGTTCTTGGTGTAAAATTTGGTGTCAACCATAATAGCAGAAAAAGATTTAAAAATAAAATACGAGTAGCACATGGTGGATGAATAATGCAACAATAACCGCTGAGTTTGAGAAATTTGAGTGCAGTGCTGGTGTAACGTTGCATAAATAGACTTAAAGCTACTTAAAGCGCCCGTGCAGAACTTTAATGTTGCCTTGAATTTGGCGCCCCCTGTGGAAAAAGTGTTAGGCCTACCTTCTGTTTCTTAGTTGACATTGTCCTGTACATGTTTAAGTGTTTGTTCCTAAATAAAAATCTCTTCTGCTCTCTTCGAACAGTCAAACGTGTCACTGTGAATCTTTGTTCTGCAAAAGGAAATAGTGTTTATATTCACCCAACTCTCCTGTTACAGCCGCCCTTTCCGCGTCTTTCTTTTACTCCAACTCCTGCCTCCTGAGACCCCCCTCTTCCTGTCTGACAGGAAGTCTCCCGCTGTGAGGCACATGTGAACATCTAATAAGAAAGATTTCGGGGCCGTCGGTATAAAATTGTCTTGAAATTTTCAGGAGTGCATGTGTGAAAATGGCTCAAGTGGCTGTTTCTGTAGCATGCTGTTAATCTCCTGATACCGACCAGTTGACAACAACAAAACACATTACATATAACCCTAGAGAAATAATCAATCTTCCTCGACCCTGATTGTTTGGTGTGTTTTCTCTGTTGAATATTTATTTTAGACTCTTTCGTAACCTGAAAATTCCTGACAGGAGATTTAAGGAGATAATTTTTTACCTCCATTCTGCTCTTCATGATGTCAGCAAAAAAAAGATTCACCATTATTTTAACCTGTAGTTCCCATCTGGTGACCTGTAGCCGACCTGGTACTAACCTGAACATCACCTGAACTTGTGTGTGGCTCTGCAGCAAACACACACTCTGCTGTTCTCTCTGATCACTCACACTGATCTGAGTCACATGGGAGGAAATAAAAACAAATCTATCAGAAGTTGGAAGGTGACAGAAAGCAAACAGGCGGTTAGTTTGGCAGCCGAGCGTCGACTCTCCGCCTGAATATTCATCAGCACCACCTGCCCTCCTTCAAAGTGTGTGTGAGCGTGTGTGTGTGTGTTCCTGCTCTCCTTCAAAGTGTATGTGAGTGTGTGTGTTGGCTGCATGTTTAGAGGATTTTATTTTCTCCTCGTCACCCCTCAGAGCGACCCCAGCAGTCCGAGTCACTTTGAAGCGGCGAGCAGAAGACCTTCTCCGTGATCATGGAGTCGTCCTTCGCCCGCCGCCTTTCATCGTCGTCTGCGGCGTTCCTTAAACGAGGTCCTCTTCCATCTGAAGCGCCATCCATCAGGATGAAACAAATGAGTCATTACGGCTCTTACAGTGCGTCCCGGCAAGGCTAATTCTGCCCTCCTCCTGAAACGTGTGGGAGTTTTTAATATTGTGCAGAAGAACAGCGTGGCGTCCGGGGACTAGTTTGGCTTTTCATCAATCTGCCATTTCCTTTTTTTTGGGAGGTGTTGTTATTTTTCTCCCTCTCGCCCACACTGACGGAGAGCAGCGGCATTACAAAGACTGAGAACAAAGCGTTTTCATTGTAGTTCAGTTTAAAAATCTGCTTTGGTTTGGTGGAAATCTCACAGGAAACTTGGACTTCAGAGGTGGATGTTTTTCCAATAAAGGCTCAGGGAATATTATGAAATCTCTTTGTTATGAACGCTCAAGTTTTGTGCCTCTTTAATTTTGTGCCTCACAAATTAGATATCAAAGTTTATCTTGTTTTTGAACAGAGGAACACTTTTAAACAATAGATCTGTCAGTGTGTACTTCAGGAAACACTGTCCATATCTGTAATTAAAAACTTCAATTCCAATTTGGCAGCAATTAAAAAAAATCTTAATAATACTGTGAAAAATAAAAGGGAGAGAAAGTTCAAGCTTAGAGAAAAGCTAAATATGTAGATATGGGTTGGCCAGCTCTGATGGAGGAACCTTTCATACCTGTGAGTGACTGTTTAAAACCAACACAAGAATCTGATCTGCTTTGGACTGTACCCACCTGAAGGACCTTTGACTTTTTCTTTTTTTAAAGGTTTATCTTGGGGCTTTTTATGCATTTTATTTAAAGACATGACAGTGGATAGAATCAGAAATTGGGGAAAGAGAGGGGAATGACATGCGGGAAAGGAGCCACAGGTCAGATTTGAACCTGTGCGACCCGCTTGGAGAACTATGGCTCCGTATATGGGGTGCGCACACTAACCACTAGGCTCCCGGCACCTCCCCTTTGACCTTTTATCATGAAGTTAAATGTGTGCTTTGCTTAGACTGGAGGAAGGTGCGTGGCGGTTCCACCAGCCCGCTCCCCTCTGCGCATGTATTGGATCCAGATTGCATCACCAGCAAAATATGTCAGCGCCTGTTGCAGTGGTGTTTTGGCTTCACTTTCATACAACTGAAGGAGACAGAGTTGCATTGTACATACAGTATTATATAGACTGTATAATATACGGTCAATGCCTTGAGGGAACCCATCATGTAACCAAATATAAATATACATTTCTGCAATTGGTCTCTTCTTTTTTTTTCAAAGAATAACACAAATGATTATGTATTTTATTTTGCAGATACTGTGTAAAAAGCATAATAAAAACAGTTTTGCGCTCCTTAAACAAGTTCAAAAATTGCAGTAATGGAAGGTGAAGCACAACTTTGCTTTTATAGATTTAAAGGGGAGAGAAAATTAGTCTGTATTCTGTCAAGTCTGTCAAGAGAGATATCAAAGACAACTTAGTTTTTGGTTTAAGTCGTTGGAAAAGCTTCCAAGTAGACCACAAATGAACAATATTTAGTGTAATAACAGCCTGTTGGATGAGTGTAGTGTCATTGCTGAAGGCCAAATCCACTGAAATGTTAAAGATCATTTCATGTTTTATTTAAAACAAGCAGCTTAAACATTTTGTTGTCGACACGACTGGAAAACATCAGAGACACGAAGAGGAGAAGACGCTTCACTTCCACCTTCCTCGCAGAGACACCAGGATTATAGAGCCTTATAAAGAATGACTTCCATCTGGACAAAGGGAGGACTCTATGTGTGTGTGTGTGTGTGTGTGTGTGTGTGTGGGTGTGTGTGCGCGCGCGCGCGTGTGTGTGTGTGTGTGTGTGTGTGTGTGTTTGGGGAGTTCTCTCCCTGTTAAACATCTGGAGAAACAATCTGCTGTAAATAAGCAGCAGCCATTCGCTGCCACCCGATAAATAAAAAGAAAAGAAGCTGCAGCCTCTTTCTGCTGAATCTACAAGATACACACAAACACGAACATTGTTTTCCTGGTTGTTCTGCAGTTTAAATATGATGGATTCATACTCAAACTGTGTAGATCGTGTGTTTCAGCAGTTTTCACACCTGATCCTGGTTGGAGTCTGAACATATTTTTGTTTCTCTCTCACTGAGTGTGTTTTCATGTTTCTGACAGATTTATTGTTGAACTAACACATGTTCATGTTCAAGTTCATGTGCAGGAAGATGTGAAAATATCCTGTCATGGAATGAAACCCAATGGAACCACTTTGTGCTGACGGTTTATAGAAATAAATTACTTGTTTTTCTGTCAAACTTGCTTCAGTTATGTAGTTTTGTTCGTGACAAGACATCCCCTTTCAAATTGGTTTGAATTGAACTTACAATACACATAATGCAGGAATATGAATGAAAAACTCAACCTCACAAATGATATGGCTTTTTCTGATCCTCATTCCTGAATAAAACACATTTTATCTTTTAAAATCTGGTTAAAATACCAGGAATTTAGTTTTTACATTGGTTAAGGTTAGCTTAAGTTTCTTTAGCACAAGTAGGCTATTGTCATAGAAGTTTGGGTTGTCTGTTTGGTGCGGCTCTCTATGCGGCTTTGTTTTTAAATTTAACTTTCAGTTCCTTGTGCAGTTAGTTAAGGTAAGCTTCAGGTTAACTAACACTTCCCTTCAACAGTTAGACATTTTTGTTTTTTGATTAACTGCTTTGTTTCATGTTAGCTAACACACTCTCTTTTAGCTAAGTTTGATCTTAAACTGGCAAAACTTAAAAGGTTCAGTATAATGACAACAATTTGGTTCAGATGAGTTAACTACAGGTTTTGGGAAGGCTCAGCTAAGAATAATCAAAAGTGTTTGTGAATTGGTTTCCACAGTTAAGAAAACTTTACGCATGGTTTATGATCTCACAGGAATACAAGCTAAGTGCACAGATGTGTACTGATATGTAAACCATGGTAACAGATTTAGGAACAGCTCTTTTTCGTCTTACCAAGGTCTTCAGGGGCTCCATAGCTTCCAGTTAAATTCAGCAGCTAACAGTTTAAAAGCTTAAGTTAAAGTACCAAAATGAACCAAACAATGTGTTCAGTTTTAAGGATGTTCAGGTTGGCTATCAGTTTTGGCTCGGGTTAGCTTACACTTCAGTTCTGCTGCTAAAATAAAATTTTAGTTTGAATTTGCAATTTTGTAGTAAAAGCTACTTGATCTAACCTAAGTATGGTCTTTTACCTGCTTTTTGTAAAGTGTCTCGAGATAACACTTGTTATGAATTGGCACTATACAAATAAAGATTGATTGAGATTGATTGATCTAAGCTAAAATGGTTCAGCTTTGTTCAGTTTAAAAGGTAATATGACGCCTACAGCAACCCTAGCAGTTAAAACTGGTTAAGGTTTCAGCTGAATAGTTTCAATTGTGTTTGCTGGCACTTGCATTAAAACAGAAAAAGCAGTAGGCTTGATATTCACAGCATAAAGGGTCAAAAAGGTACCATTACAATAAAAACATGACAAGTGTGCAACACTGAGAAGCCTACAAATTGCATCTCAAACTAAAACACGTAATTCAAAGAACTGTGAGGCACTGCTGCTGCTGCTATTACAACAGGTTGTTTATTTCAATTTAATAGGAAACTTCAAATATCAACCTGTCAAATAATCATGAATTTAAATGTTCTTAAAAAATAGATTTCCACTCGTTAAAAGAAGAAACTTTGGTTTTTCTCATACATGCTGAAAATATTTATTTATTTATGTTGGATAAGGAGCATCAGTGTTGGGTTTAGGATATCAGACCACACATATGTTAGCATTTGTGTGTGATGTTGTCTACAGCCCATCATCACGCACTCTAACAGCCTTTAACAAGCACATTTGTGTTTCTGATACACAGATATTCTTCAGTGTGTGTTTTTAAAGAGACCTGATAAAACACACACACAGTTCCCCCCGGGCCTTTCTTGGCGTGCTCTTCCATAATTCCTCTTGTCCACACCACAAAGCGTCCTCCCTCAGCAGCCTGCAGTCCATCAGAGAGAAGAGCGCCGAGCCGCCACCGCCATTACGGCAAGTTGTGGCGTTCTCCCGGGAGCGCGGAGCGGGCGCTTTGCCTCTGAACCTAAAAAAACGGAGCTGTTTGTGTTGCTGTTGTGTTTGCGTTCCTGCATTCAGATCGACGTCTACACAAACAACTAGTTGGCTGCTTAGGTTGGCAGAAACGCAGGATGTTAATTATGTTTTCCATGCCAAGCATACAATCACACGGTAATTGGAGTTGGAGCAGAGGATTGTGGGAGTGCAGTGAATGATAATGACTTTGTGGTCATCTGCATCATCATCATCATCATCAGTATCATCAGCAGAAACTCTATGAGCTGCTACTTAAACAGCAACTAGAGTCTGACAGGAAACATTTTAAACACCAACATGCTAAACATACGACACAACGAACACACAAAACTACAACACACTATAAACACAATACATTAAACAAAGGGAAATTAAGCATCTAACACAATGAATACACAACCTTCAATACCCTTAACGGACAACATCATGAACTAACAACACTGAAAACAACATTTGACACTAAACTTATCACACACTGGAGTAAACACAATTCTCTGAACCCATGACATAATAAACTAATACAACTAACTTAAAACGTGAAACTAACAGCATAAGTTTAATTAAACATACGTTATACTCCATATACGACATACTGGATATGACACCTTAATTGCAATATAGTAAACAAACAACACAAATAACACTACTAAACTTACTACATAGTAAATATGATAGAGTGATTGTACGTTACAATAAACGTATCGCTCTGAACTTACGAGAAAAACAACTCAGAAAACTTTAGACAGAAAATAAACACTGAATAAGGGCAAGTCAACATCGAACCAAGTTATCATACAACACAGTATCACAACACAGTGAACATAAAATACAGTAAACTTACCATACAATTAAGGCACGGAACAGGTAACTTTCAACAAATTAAACATACGACACAATACAAAAGTAGGGCACAGTAAACATATGACTCAATAAAGGCAGTTCTGCAGTAAAGGCAGTTCTGCAGTAAACAAATGACACATTAAATCTTTGACACAGTAAACCATGCAACAAAGTGTATGTGCCACATTATAATTGTACAACACATTTAGTATGACACAGTAAACTAAGACAGTTCAGTTACAGGCAGTTATTGACAACACAGTGAACTTACAACAACGTAAATGTAATAACATTTTCAAAGTACAACACATTCAAAGTACAACCCCATAAATGTACCACAGTAAACATTTGACACAGTAAACGCATGCCATTGCATTCTTATGGCTCTGTAAACATAAAGGACAGGAAACGTACGAAATGTTCGGCACAGTTAACATACAACAGTTAACGTACGACAGTTTACTTACACCTTAGTAAACGTAAGACATTGTTTTCGTAAGACATAGAAAACACGACACAGGAAACAAACCGCACAGTAAATGTATGACACAGTAAAGGCATAAAACAGTAAATGTACAACAGCACTGCTTATGACACAGTTAACATAAGGCATATTTTCCACAACAGTTTACGTGACACAGTTTACGTACGACACAGTAAAAGCGTGACCCAGGAAACGAATAACAGTAAAAGTACAACACAGTAAACCACAATACAAACTGAACAAACTTTGAACATTACAAATTAAACAATCTACACAGTTACTGGCCATAACCTCAACATGACGCAGTGAACACACAACCAATTGAACAATCCACACTCTGACCTAAATCTCTGAAATCTAATACTAATGGCACATTTTGCCTTAAATCCTTCTTTGTATTTTTGCCTGATGGTTGCTCCATGAGAAAACATTTTAGGGCCAAAATGATGACCAAAACTTTTGACCGATAATATTGTGAAAAACTTACCTGAATGCTGTTGTTTGGACATGTTGCTATAAACTTACATGTCCTAATACATTTATTATTTTTTAGTCTTGTTTTCTACCGTATTGACCACCTTAACTCTGCACTGAAGTTCAGTATATCCCAACTTATACAATATTTTCTCACAGTATGCATGATTTTCCCTGTGGGTCTGAATGCAGCAGCAGGTCTTCCTTCTCATCATCACCTCAGTGTTCCAGCTGTGTCAGGATCACTGGGCTCTGGTGGCGGTTACGGTTGTGGCAAGCTACTGCAGGGGAGGCGAAGGCGGTGGCAGATGGTGGGCAGCCCCGATGGGAAGGAAACGGCCACTTCGACTGCCATCCCCGTCGAGAGGTGAGGGGTTTCCTGCACAGACCAACAGGGGCGAGAATGATGCTTAGGGTGATTCAGGCCTCGCCTTCGACATCCATCAGGGCTCAGTGTTAATGAGGGGAGGGAGAGAGGGACAGCGAGACACAGAGAGGAAACATGGAGGCGTAAGAAGAGAGGAACAGGTGAAGGAGGGAGTAGGTGAGGCTCAGGAGGGGGAGACGAGGAGGAGAGGTGAGAGATATTAGTGATGGTGATAAATAAGAAAACAACAGGAGGCAGAGAGAGAGGAGGGATGAGGCAGCAAGAAAATTAGAGAAAAAGCTGGATAAAGAAAAAAGTAAGACAAAAACTGAAACTCCTGAGTTTGTTTTGGGTAAAAATAAACAGAAAAATAAAACATTAATTAATCATGCAATCTTATCCTTAAGAAACAATTATCAATTTGGATTGAGGGGATTTTCTATATCTTGTTTTCTCCCTTGTATGAATTAAATTTCTGCTTGTACAAGTAGAGTATAGATAGTCTCTCTTAACGTCATACATGATGCATTGATTATAAATACATTTGGAGTTGAAACATGTCAACATGTCTGTAAAACTACAAAGTTGAGTCATATTGTATTGTATAAAACAATGGTTCTCAGATGGTCTAGTCTAAGGACCGATCACCAACTCCTTCATGAAAATCGTGACCCAAATTTCTGATATTTTTTCAACCAATCAGATTTATTGAATGAAAAATAGTGCAGTTTGGACCTCAAATGGTACGATACATATGACGGAACAAAGAGAAGGAACAAAACCAACAGGTTTTAAGAGCGCTTCATAGACTTTTTACACTTTTTTTTCCAGTCACATGTTCGCGACCTACTGAAAAACTGCTCCATGACCCACTTTTGGGTCTCAACCCACCAGTTGAGAACCTCTGGCATAAAAGACAATGATGCTTAACCTGTCAAGGAATAGTGTCACGAGAGATACCGATGCCTGAACCTGTGAAATCTCGGTGTTTCTCAGGGCTTGACTTTGGATTCCTGTCAGTGTCAGAAACTTTTACAACTTTGCAGGAGGAGAAGAAGACAAGACAAAAGCTGCCTGTGATCAGAAATTATCCTCCACCACCCCTCCAGGAGCTTCACTCCATCATGAGCTCTTCCATTATGCCTCACCTGACACAACATTACAGATGCATTATGGGATCTGAGGGCAAGGGGACGCAGAGCTTCGTCAATATTTGATAAAACATGAGACGACCAAACGGAGGTCGTCAGGAGACGAGGAGGGTCATCAATATTACATCAGAGCGCCACATGGATCCTGCATGGAGGAGTCGCCCTCTTTACTCATTTATCTCTTTTCTTGTCTTTGTTTCAGGAAAATGTACGAGAAGTTTGACCAAAATAAAAAAGTTTTACAAAGAGAGAGAGACAAGAGTTTATCCTCAGCACACCTCAGGCTGCTGTTTCCTTCCTCAGAAAAAAAGACAAAAGGATTTTTTTGTTTTGTTTCTGTACATGCTGAAGAAAAGTGAAATCCTCTTCTGCAGAATTATTCATGAGTAACCTTGGGCTTCACATTTTGAAGCACAGGGCCAAAGACTGAATTGTTGTATAAGACCAGTTGGGGGCGCAAAAAGGGCTGCACAATATTGCTGTCGCATTGTCCTGTCTTAGTTTTAATCACACAGCAATGTATATACACACTATTATAGGCTGTCACCTCAAAGGGTACCATGGATACAGCTTAAAAGGGACACATTTGTGCATCAAAGTTTATAAAAGCACGGGAGCCCAAGGAGGTTCTTTTTCATTAGCCATAGTCATTATAAGGTACCTGAAACTTTTTAGGGGTTGTTCATGCAAGGTTTTTCATGTTATGACTTTTATCTGATTTACTTATATTTGTGAGCTCAAAGGACACATACTCCTTTTCAACAATTTAAGTATTTGATCATGCCTATAAACCCCTATATTTCAGCCCTGCTCAGAACAGGCTGTTTCTGTGTCTGTAGCTTTATATGCAAATGAGCTGTGTTTGACCACACCCCTCTAGAAGGGCTTGGGTGGCTTGGGCTTTCTCGCTCAATGCTCTATTGTTTACAGTGAGAAGGCCGACTGAGAGGGCAGAACAAACACCTATCTGTGGGAGTGTCACCCACCTGGGGGAGGGGTTACTGCCCTTTGTGATGTCATGAAGGGAAAATCTCTAAACCGATTGTTTGAGCACATATTTTCTGAATCGTGGAGCAGGCAAAGAACGGAGAGGATGGACTTTTCTCATAATTAGGGAGTGTTCGAAAAACGTAAAAAGTGTATTTTGCATAATATGTGACCGTTAACAACTCTTTCATGTCTGTTTTTTATAGATTTTTTTTTTTTTTAATTTTTCCTTTAAAGTACTTTGGCTTGTTTTTTAATTGCTCTTAAAAGGTTGTCATACTTGTTTATAATTCAATACTTTTTGAAACCATGTGTTTTCAAACAATACAATCTATTTTATATTAATGATTGATAGTATCAAAAAGTAATGAGCTTAAAAACTACATCACTGTCTTCACTGTCTGAATTGTACAAAAACATATGCAATACAATATGACATTAGGCCACTGTTTTATTAAGGATATAAATAAGTTTCCAGTTAGGTCAGAGTCTGTTTGTCCCTCTGAGGCTCCCTGTAATTAAACTCTGATATAATTTCTGTCTGAAGGTCTGAATCCCTCCTGGAGAAGGAGGAGGCGTCCCGCTGAGCGTCACGCCTCAAACAGGATGAAGCCGAGCTCTTGTCATGGCAGCTTAACATGTTTTGTGTTTGTGTGATGAAGAGGTGACTTCACGGCTCGATAATTGACTTTGTTGATGAGGATTAGAAACAAATGCTCAGGCTGTTCAACACGGATCACCTTCACAGCTTTCTGTTTGGTTAGAGAGGAAACAAGTTAATCAACTTTAAGCTCTAAAGAAGCAGTAAAACATGAAGATTATATCGGCCTATATTTATTCAGTTTGGTGAAGGAATCAGTCTCTGTTGTTCTCCATCATTCATGATCTCTGCAGGGTGATTGTCATGCTCTGACTTCCGACCTCTGCTGTATGTTTCTGATTTAAAGCTTTACCTCACAGGACTCTGATCAATACTAAAGTCAATGAACAAATATTTATTCCCTCATATCTCCATCCTGCTGCTTTCATACATTTTTTTTAGATTCATGTTTTTGTCCACAACAGTTCACCAGCTTAGGGTGTCGTGGATTTTCATCAGGATGTACTTCAAAGATTGTGATGAATGTGAATCTGTAGATTAAATAAACGTCATTGATGCTACAGCAGAAAAGTCAAGCATCAATAGATAGAAGAACAATAACTTTAAGACTAGAATATAATGAACAGAGTGAAAGTCTTATACACACAAATGAAGAGTGTTAAATAAATGTATTCAGAAATAGAAATATTGTTTGTTGAGACTAAAACATACACAAATTAAGGAGAAATGAAGTTCCAATTAGAGGTTTGATTTAAAATAAAGACATTTAAAAGCATAATTAAATAAAAATCCTAAAGGTTTCCATCTTTGATTAGTTCAGAGATAAAATTATGTACTCTGATTAATCCGAAGCAACAGGCTATCCAGACATATAGAGCAAAAACAATAAATACACATTACATTTCCAAAATTAGCATTACAGAAAAACAGTTACGTAAAACAAGGATAAATAAAATAAAACAACACGTTAAAACCTGAGCCTCCAGTAATAGCACATCTAGTGTAATAATATCGGTTTAGTATTTGTACAACATTGAATAAATGACATTAAATTAACATTTACTGTATATCACAAAAGCATAAAACAACATCAATTAAATTCAGTCACAACTAAAATAAAATGTATTAAAGTCTGTGACATTTATGGAGCAGCAGCAGCATCTGCCCGACAACAGACGAGTCATCAGCGGAGTGGGACGCTGACAGTCGATTGGAGGAGATTTACTGTCGTCCAAAGTTTTTACAGTCAGGAATAAAAACACGCTAAGGTCATGTTTTATTTATTTCTTCCATCATAATTAGCAATTTAAATTACAGTGCTGTATTCAAAAAAACTATTACGTTCAATTCTCCCACTGGGACCCATCAGGCTGCAAATAAACCAGCCCAGGCACAACCAGAGGCCCGCGGCCCACAGGAGGCCACAGACAGCCAATGGAGAGTCTGAATGTGACTACAGGTTAGAAACTGGTGATGCTTTCTATGACCCTGTTTCTGTTTCCTGAAAAACTGAACATTTTCAGCCTCCACTGTTGACACATGAAGCAAGATTGGTAAAACTTTAAATTAAGGTCACCATTTTCACCATTAACTAGTTGCTTGTTAGCATGCTAATAAGTAGCATATTGGCTGTTTATTAGTCATTAATAAGCAGTTATTAGTACCTTACTCTACGTGACCAAAGTCTATTAGGCCATTAACTAAGAGTTTTCCCTCAATACCCTCCTACTTACTGCTTATTGATAGTAAGTTAGAAAGTTGTTGAACATGAATTATCATCTTAATATGCTTTTGCCTTCTTCTACCTTATGAGGGCCATACTAAAAGTGGAGGTAGGGGGTCAAAGAGGAAGGCCTTCCAGGAGACCAGGATTTGAGTCCAGTATGAAGCCAAATATCAAAAGTTAAGAAGTTGACTTATTATTTTATCCCACACCTGTATGTGTTCCTAAATTCAACTTGGTAATCAACATGGAGTGGGGCCCGTTCCTTCTGTTGTATAGAAATGAAGCCACTGACGACTGACTTAATGTTATGGTGTGACCCTTTTATCATCTATTAATGGAAGAAAGTGCAACATTTTACACACATACTGTATATATATAGCAGAAATCCAGTATATCCTCTGTAAATATCTACGGAGTCATGACTGTCTACAATGAGTGGGACGCGCAAGTCCCGCTGGCTGTGATGTTGTCTGAGACGTGTTTACATGAACGGGACGGCCGGCCGGCTCATCCCCTTGCGTATAAAAGCTGTTTAAGTGAGGGACTAGAGAAAAGAAGAATAAGACTGTACTCGCTGCTTATTTGAACGTCACTTAAGCGTTTTTAGATCATGGTCATTCCATGTAAATGTATATGCAATGTGAAGCTGCTAACACAACAATGCAGCTCGAGACAAGGACAACTTTGTCCGCTGCTTGCGCTTAGTGCTTAATTTTGGTGCGTTCCAATTTGA
Source organism: Tautogolabrus adspersus (assembly GCA_020745685.1). Taxonomy (NCBI): domain Eukaryota; kingdom Metazoa; phylum Chordata; class Actinopteri; order Labriformes; family Labridae; genus Tautogolabrus; species Tautogolabrus adspersus. The sequence continues at coordinate 23,872,294 of CM036540.1, read as the reverse complement.
AAACTACTCTGTGCAAACTCGAGGGGAGAGGGGTTGGAGGTGTGCCGCTGGAGGAGAACGGAGGATTCAGTGTGGCGGAGGTGTTGCCATACAGCAGTTTGTTCATGCTGGTGCTCAAGGGTGACATCTACTGGATCAAATAGTCGCACATTCTTCCTTCGCACATGGCGCAGGTGGGGTTTATGTCCTATACTGCAGCCAGTCAGCATGGGAGCTTGAAATATTTTGGATTCCCTTCCAGGTGCCTGTTTCTCAGGCTGTTTTAATATACTGTTTATTGTCTGAAACAAACCAAACTGAGATTTTATAGAGTTCAACATGTCTTACAAAGAGTTCCTTGAATCAGACACTAACACCTCACCATAATTTACTGTGAGAAAGCAAAATACAACATTAACATGACTTAAAAAAATTACAAAAAATGCCAGTGCAGAGCGATGTTAACTTGGATTTGACTGTTTTACCCCTCCTGCAAAAGCAATGCATGAGCAAAGGACTGGACAGGGTACATCATTTTGACAGGCTGAGAAAAAATGTAAGAATTTCTTTACCAATATGTCAGAAACATCCACTCTAAACTTGTTTAAGTTCTGTTTTAGTGCATGGTTTGGGATTTGTGAAACAAAGTTAGCACATCCTGTCAGAGCTGCAGACCTGAGATGGTATTGTTTCTTGTAACTTCACCTTTTGATGAAATGAACATTTTGGTTAAAGGTACAGTATGTAGAATTACATGCTAATGTTTACATTAAAATATCTAACTTCAATTAAAAATGGACTAAACCCATGTTATATATATTTTTAAGTTCAGTACTTACATCACCTCAAATATTTCCAAAAGTTATCAAAGCCAGAGAAATCCGTAATTTTATAGTTGTAACGGACCGTGTCTTGGAGGCGGCCGCCATGATGAGCCGCCACGATAGACAGGAAATGTTGATCGTTGTCAAGGAAACACCGGATGTTACGTCAAAGACCGCAGCATAGGCTAGCGCTAGCTGCTACTGAAAGCTGCCGTTCTGTCGCTGTATGTGCTGCTGTGATATAAAACGTTGTGTAAATTATACTTGGATACATCGTCAGAACACATATTGTCTTTCTCAGGTCGGTTTCGCCCGTTCTATTGATTTGTTCGTTTTTTCCCATAATACACCGCAAGCCTCGACGTCATCTTTTGTTATTGTTTTGATTGAGAGCCCCCTAGCGGCGGATTTTACATACTGTACGTTTAAAGCAGCTTTAATTATGATAAATGTATATTTTTAAAGGGTGAATCTCGGAAGCAGCAGGATCATTTTTAAATTATTTCTTACATTCATCACTTGTACGTGTCACAAACAAACACATCCACTTGATCAAATGGAGCCACTTTAGCTGCAATTGTTGGATGCAAAGTGTTACATGAATTCAAATTTACTGATGAATTTTTTACCTTAATTTCACTTAGCAGAATTGTCTTTGAGAAGGGGACATGTGCTGATCTCCCACTTAAATGACAAAACAAAGTGAGCTCAGACAAACAGTGGATTTAAACTTTAATGCTGCTGCAGACATAAATCCTGCAGAAGAGGCGGGGAGCTGCAGGGAAATGGGGCAGAAAGCTGAAGGAGGAGCTCATCAGGTTTTTAAAGACTAAGTGCTGGGATGAACATTGTCCCAACAAAACAGCCATACATAATGCAGAAACATCCATTTATCATCTGCGCTTGTCTGACAGAGGGACGCCGAGGACACAAAAACACACCAGGTTATTCTTATTATCATGAAAGAGGATTAAAAACCCAGAGTGGCTCCTGTCAGGGGGATTTTTGGGGGATTTTTCCTTTCAAACCTGCAGAAGATGAAATCCCAGATCACCTCCTGTCACTGCAGAATGTGACTCAGTAAAGTGCTGTTGGATATGACTCACTTTAACTCTCAACATCAGCAGCAGCTCCTTAATTATCCCCTAAGGAAGTCATGTTGGACACCCATCAGCTGATTAAAGAAAGGAACTGCTTTTAATCACTTGATGGACAAGTGTCTGAATCCGTATCAGACTGACGATCTATCCCGTTCACATCCGCTCATCTATTTGTCCCCTCAGTTTGCTTCACTCAGGGGGCTGATGGGAAACTTTTGTCTTCATGTTTTTTCTTTCATTAGTTCTACTAAAGTGTCAAAAAAGTTCTTTATTTAGCTTCAAATCATGCTGCATAACATAAATTTGAAACTTTGGCTCCAACAAGCCTTTTATTTCTCCATAGAGACAGAATACAGGTCCATCTCAGCTTCAGTGCAAGTGATCATCTAACTTGTGCGCAAGATAATAACTTTTTCCCCACAAGATACTAACTTGTCCTCGCAAAGTTTTTCTACAGTATATACTTCTTGTATACTTTTTGTAATTACAATGTTCTTTTCTTTTTTTATTTGCTGCTCATTTAGGGTGTCTTTTATAATTTTCTGCTTTTTATACCCTATTTTTTTTTTAGAGCAGGTTGGAGAAATCCACAAAAAATGTATTGTACCTGTCCTCTGACTACCTGTTCTATTCTATTCTATTCTATTCTATTCTATTCTATCCTTCAACACAATATAGAACAGCCTGTTTACTGACATGGAACAGGATAACTACGACAAAGTGTTATATATGATATCAAGCAGATTAATAAGAGAGTAGGCCCTACTACAGGTGACATTTTTTGACCACATATATTTTTGGAAATGACATACAAACTGAGCACAAAGCTAACTTTAATTAACCTAAATTAACTGCACAAATTTGCGAACACAACATAAAGCTATCAGAGCACAAATCAGAGCACAACTCGTATAGAGCTAAAAGCTACTACACAAAAAGACAACAGCACAATACTAATAGTCATAACCTAACAGCGCACAAAGCTAACAGAGCACACAGCTAAAGGAGCACAAAGCTAGCAGAACATAAAGATCTAAAATTTCAAATACTTTGTTTAACAAAACATCTTTTTGCAAAAGCTTTTGAAAATGTGTCTTATTCAACAAAATTTTTTATTTTAAAAAGTGTGTAATATGTAAATTAATTGCTTTTATGTGTAAATGTACTTGACAATAAAAACAGATTGTGATTCTGATTCTGATAACTATTGCTTGAAATATTAAAAGATTTTATTTAAGTCAAATAGAAGTTCCAAATAGCTGAAGTGAAGACAATTTGTCTGATTTTCAGCAGGAACTAAAGCTAAAGATAAAACACATGTTGGATTAAATATTAAGGAAGCAATAATTATTGATTTTTGGTTGTGGAGATTTTTATGTTAAAATGCTGGTTTAAAATCATCAGGTGTGCACTATCCAAGCAGTTTGGGACTAAAACTAAGCACTGATGTAAAATCTGAGTTTAAACTTCACATTTTTTATACTTGTAAATATGAAAACCTGAAGTACACTTAACAGATCCAGAATCAGTGTGTTTTCGTGTTTGACCATCAGCTGACACAAACGTGTTTTAATCCAGGTAAATCTGTGCCATCAGCTCTTCCACTTTCTCACAATTTACAAGCTGGTGACAAATTTACCTCACGTCAACATGTCAGCGCTCCACATTTACTCTGAAGGACAATGTGCTCCTTTTACTTTTTCTATTGACCTGTAAATACACAAAAATAATACATAAATACAAAATAATCATTAAACACAAAGAAATACTTTCTGATCAATAAAAAGAAAAGAGACTGAACAGTTTTAAACTGACTTAAGTCTAAGGTTAAATGTGTTGTTTTGTAAAACCACTTTCAAGTATTATCTTATTAATAAATGAATCGATCTTGTTGTTATATTTGGTTGTTAATTTTTTTAATTTATTGATTTATTTGAGTGGCAAGGGAGTGTGAATTTAGAAAATGTTTTAGAGCAGTGCTGCACCTCAAGTAGCCTATATAAAATCTGTGTACTATAGAAGCAAATATCACACCTTAAAGCCATGCAGACAGATGAGAATGCATCTGATCTGCCTTTATTTATTCATTTTTTCCATATGTCCAACTATTTGAGATTTTATTTTCTGTGTGTACATATAAATATATATATATGTATGTGGCAAAAACTAACAAAAAAGAGGAACACAAATAGACACGCTGTTAAATGTGACTGCATGTAAATGACGGCCTTTTGCAGGATGAATCAGGTGTTCACTCGTGACATTCCTGCTGTATTCAGACCTACAGCTGAGCAAAGAAAATGTTAAAATTTTTACAAAAAACATTTATCTGTCTTCTCGCTGTCATTACATGTTCTGATTTTTGGGAACAGATATGTGCACAGCAAAGTGTAATTATATCTGACGTAAAAAGTGACCGCACGGTGAATGATTTACTCAAATTTAATTCAACTCCTGTTTGAGTCTCTTATAAACATCATCTTCATGTTTGTATTATCACTAACTATTCTAAAGAGTTATTTGCTTTAAATTATTTCCATGTTCTCACAATTCTCCTCCGATATTTCCTTTCAATTATTTTTCATGCAATGTCTATTTTGAATTCCTGTGATTAATAAACTGCATTTCCTGCTCTCAATGGAGGCTGTTTTATTATTTGATTATTTTCATGCAGCATTTTCATCAATATATCTACAGGTTCAGACTTCTTCTGGCGTTCTTCTTCAGGAAATATTGTGGTGATTTATATAAAAGATATATTGCCATACTCTCTGCATGCTGCTTGTATGAAAATGATCCTGTATTCATATACAAAAAGATGTTTCAAAGAATGAAACCTGACTGAACTGTTAAAAACATCTTTCCGTCAAACTGCTACTCTAATGTTTGCAGTTTGTTTATTGAAACAAATAAAAATGAATAATATATAATTATAAATAAAATAAATCAGAACAGAATTATTCCATATTGAGCACTAATATATAATAACAGTAATTTCTTGTTTTAAATCCTCAAACCAAATATCATTTACTAGAATCAGCAGAAGAACTGAACATGTGGTCTGTGGCTCCACCTGCTGTACTCTGTTGTAACCATAATAACATCACCACTACCAAATCAACTTCCACACATGTACTACTGTACATGACGCTTCTGTCCTGTTTGTCCAAAAACCTGGAGAAATAAGATATGATATTATATAATACCATACCCCATGGGGTATGATACGATACTATTCAATTCATTAAGCAGATACTTTTGTTCAAAGTGATGTATAGAGTTAGTGCAACACAAGCAAGGATCTATGGAAAGGAGGAAACTACATAAGTTAGTACTTAAGAACAGCTTGGTGCTTCCAGATAAAAAGACAAGTGACAGTCAATGTTTGGTTTGACTGAAATTACACTTTTTCTAACCAATGGGAAAAATGTAATTTCTTATAAATATATACCAAAACTAAACTTCAGTGTACAAAAGCAAATGATTAACTACTTTAACTATTCCAAATTAATTCTATACTTCAGGGCCTCATGTTAGAGACAGATTATTAAACTGTAGAGGGATCAGTTTTACATTCATGATGACGGATGGTTCTTTTCAAAACCTAACAGTGTCTTTGGTGTGGTTTGAGAAAAGTCCTACAGCTCCTGAACTTGAACTTCACACATTTTATTGTGGAAGAAAAATAATGATCTATGGAAATACACTAAAAAATGACTGAAAAAGCAGCTATATTAGAAACGTTTTCAAATTGTTACACATTTTTCACATTTATTGGTCACATACCAAATTCCACCCCAGGGATGAATAAATAATTTCACATTCTAATACACTATGTAGCCTACATAGTACAATGCAAAGAGACATGTTTTTGGTACTTGTCCAGCCAAGAGAAATACACATTATATATGGTATTGGGGCGGCAGTAGCTCAGCCTGTAGGGACTTGGGTTGGGAACTAGAGGGTCGCCAGTTCAACTCCCGGCACGTACCAAGTCCGGAAATTGGCCTGGTAGCTGGAGAGGTGCCAGTCCACTTCCTGAGCACTGCCGAGATGTCCTTGAGCAAGGCACCGAACCCCAAAACTGCTCTGGAGCGCTCGCTGTGGGCCCCCTCACTCTGAGACCTCTCCATCAGAGAGATAGATCTCCATTAATGCATGTCCATAGGATCCTGTTTGTGCATGTGTGTGTATTCCGTCCTGTTCATGTTCATTAAACAGAGTGTAAACCGAATTTCCCCTTGCAGGATTAATAAAGTATAAATTATTATTATTATATAATATTTCAAATACAAACACTGTCAAGAGTACCATAAATAAATAAGAACATTTTTAAAAAATTTTAGACTTGAGTAAAATATTAGTTTTAATGTCTAGCTAACTGATGATTTCACACAATGACAACAATGTAATATGAGTCTGTGGTATATAAAGTATGAATAGAAGTTGTATAAAAAAAGTTACATTTGGCCCAAGTTTTGGTTAACACCTTGCACTTAAACGATAGACAACATTACAAAAAGTAACACATCCAGCAAACAGACTTAATAATAAAGTCCTTGCTTCGTTATATTATTTTCTACTTTATTTTGTTACATGATCTTACAGTAAAAAATCAACAATTTATGTAGTCGTGAAGTCCCTTCAAAAAGTCGCTCTGACCCTTGAACAGCAGGTGGCAGTAAAGCGCCATCTTTGTTTACCATTCATCATAAACAAAGTAGACGAAGAAGATGACGAAGGACCATTAGCTGTCCATTAACTCGACATAACTAGGACGACTTTTGTATTTTATTTCGCCATTAAACGTATTTGGTGGCTTACCTTTACCCCCCTGTCCCTGCAAAGAGCCCGTGTGACTATCTTATTTCAGTTCTGTGAATAATATAAAGGTAAGCCTGATGCTGGACCCCTGTATGTTAGTCGCTAGCTCTCAGCTAACCGTTGATGAGCGGTAAGCTAATGTTGCTAACATAAACATTTAGCACGTTAAACATTCAGACATTGAAGAGGTTTGCACAGAAGCAGCTGTGACTGCTGTCTTCGTCTGACAATCATCTTCTATCATAAATACCACACGTACTAATGACTGAAAAATACCAAGCCATGTTGTTATCATCATTAGCATATTAGCCAGATGCCTGTATCTGTTTGCCTTACAGAGAAATGTTTGTGGTAAACAGTGGTGAACGTCTTTGTCATTTAGTGTTGCCATGGTTATATTTGCATTTTACTCTCCTAAGTTGTAGAAGCCATTCACGGTTACTGAGCAACAATAGGTCGGGCCTGCCTTTAGGGCACAATTTTCAAGGATTGATATTAGGTTTATAGAAACATCTGACTGATCATCTTTAGGGCTGGGCGATATGACAACATCACGATTAATGAACGATTATTTCGTTTTTGTTTTTTGCCCTCATAGTTCACTGACATGATCTCTACTGTAAACATGCCCAACTATTAAAGCTGGGACATTTTAGTTTTAAAGTAGAAACTCACTTCTCCAAAACAGTAGAAAATACATAACTTGCAGTTTTTCCTCAGTGTTTACACTTCACTGAATTTTGTTCCATGTCGTTGATTTATTGGCCAGCCCTATCATCTGTCCACTAATTTGGACGTCATACATTGCTGGCTTTGTTTCAGTTACAATGAATGTTTATGTTGAAACTCTACTGATCCTGGACATATTTGGTGTGGAGTATTTTCTCTGTGTTTTATATTATGAAATTGTAATTTACAGGATTTTTATTTGAAAACAAACATTTATTTTCTGCAATTTATTTTGTTGGTTTCCTTCAGCGTGTTTCAACGGAAAGAGCTCAATTTCATATTCAAAACCTCACATTAAGTGTTTGCTGATTTGCTATTCACAATTTTCTTCCAATTCCACTGAGGATCAGTGTCCTATCAGCTGTGATGTTCTGATACATGAGCTGCAGACAGTGCTGAGAGGATGGTAAATATGGAGTCTGTCCCAGACAAATCCTACAAGGAATAAAATCTTAAGCATTTTTGTTGCAGATATGTTTGGTAAAATGAATCGTCATATTGTCCATTCAAGAATCATAAAGAAATACCCTATAGTATTATATTATCTGCATGGTATAGGGTCTGTGAGATGGTACTTTGGATTGTTGTATCAAACGTTGGGAAGATGTTTGGTAGAAGCTGATCATGTAATTCAAGCAACTCACTTCTTATTTCAGATGTTACAAAGATCACCTCGTATCCCGTTTTGTTGAGCAGCTCATTATTATTTTTTTATCATCTCAGCCGAATTACTTTCTCTCAAGATGAACCATCCTCAACCTGATTTACATATATTGTCTTCCCTGACACCTTCTGTCTGCAGAAAACGCTCTGAGCGTTTCTTCTCCACCATGTCTCACAACTACCCATACAGACGGCCGCAACCTGACTCCAGCCTCAGATCTGATCCTGGACCTTACAGCTCTTCAGATCGCCGTCACTCCTCTCCAGACCATCAGTTTTACCAGGCGCCTCAGGAGTCCTACTCCTACCCATCATCTTCCTCCAGAGTCGCTCAGTGGTCGCAGGACGGCGCTGTCAACATCCTGAACAGCTGTGGTCTGGAGCCAGGCGACCTGGCTCTGCTGGCTGAGATGCCTGAAGACAGGCTGACAGTTGAGTCCCTGCCCCACGTCCTCCAACAGATCAAAGGAAAGAGAGGGACTGTCAAACAGTATGCTCACAACGCTCCATCCCCCTCCTCCTCTTCCTCTTATCCACCCAGCTCCACCCGTCGACCCCCCACCAGTGACTGGGACCACCCCCCCAGCCAGCCGCTCCAGTATCAGGTGGACCAACTTAAACCCAGTCCTCTTCTACCCGAGCTTGACCGCTGGGGGAACCCCATCACCTTCAGCTCTGGGAGAGCAGCACAAACACCATCATCATCATCTTCGTCCTCCAGTTACGTGGTGGACTTCCACCACAGACCAGCTCCCCCTGACTATGGTAAGAATTGCAGAGATGCCAGTCCAGTTTCTTCTTACGACTACAACAACAAATCAAAACCCCCTGAATTCATAAAGCCAGGCAGGGAAGGACGTCAGGTCTCCTCTCAGGACTACCACCACAGACCAGGACCAGCTTCCAGTCAAGTCTTCCACAACAGACTAGGACCTCCTGACTTTGGTAAGACTGGAAGAGATGTTGTTCAAGTTTTCCCTCAGGAACAACTTTCTTTCAGCTCTGTTGGTAGAGACAGAACAAGTCGTCCATTCTCTCAGCCAGGACCAGCTGACTACAGACCACACCCTCTGCTTGAAGATAGCCGTCTAAAACCTCTCTGGGGAGGCAGCGGGTCCGAGACCTCTTCCACTAAGAGCAGCAGCCAGCCCAGCACCCTGATGCCCTCCAAACAGAACGCTATGGACTTCCACGGAACAACCCCGCCAACGTACCCACACTCATGCTCTCTGTGTGCTATCACTGTGATGTCAGAGAAGGTAACTAGTGTGTCCTCAGGGAACCTGTCCCTTGTTTTTGAGTCCTGATTGGTGGGTTGATGGTGGGAGGTGTTTTTAAAGTATCAGATTTCCTGCTGCAGAGGGATGATAGGGTTGTTGCTGCTCCTGCAGCTGTTAGTTAGAAACTGTTAGTGTTACAGCTTGATTCATTGTTGTTTTTTGTTTTTAGGTGTGGCTGAAGCATATAAATGGGCCTCATCATGCTGACGGACAGCTCAGCCTGCTACAGAAGTAAGACTACACTAACTCTGAACACCATTTAGCACAGTGACGTCATAATGAGTGATGCAGATATCCGATATTTTCTCTCCTGATGTGAATGTGAATATTGTTGGCATAAAGGGCAAAAAAAGCTCCAAGGTTTATTTATTTAAATAGGGACAGTGCACATTAATGAACATACATTTGTAAATATGCCAGATTAGGTACTGGAAGGTTTTAGATGTGACAGGCAGCTTGCACAAGAGAGATACAGGCACTCGTTTGTCGCCAGGGCCATTTTCCTCCTTACTTCAAGTCAGGTGGGGAGAGAGTTGTGTTGGATGTGTTGTTTATGCTGTAGGGACCAATGATGCTGATGCAATTATTTCAGTCACCTTGGCTGTGTAGCTTTGGTCTATTTGTGTTGAATAATTGTGTTATTACTAGTGTTAACTATCAGTGACCTGTTTGTGTTTCATGTTGGCTCAGCACTTTATTATGTACATAATGCTAAGAGCGTCAGTTAAGGATCACTGTGTTTCTTCAAGGCTGCTATAGTCAGTGCCTCTTACCTTTGCCTTTTGTCTTTTTCTGTCCTTTTAATGCCTTGCTGCTAAACCAATCGCCCTTCTGGGACAAATAAAGTTGAAGTTGCTAGTCAAGTTAGTCAAGACATCCCTTTCCCCAGCAACATTTCCGTGCTGCTCCTGTTAGGGTCCTGAGGCATTCCATGGCCAGATGAGATGAATAATCCCCCTAGTATGTTCTGGGTCTACCTCAGGGTGTCCTACCAGCAGGACATGCCCAGGACGGTCTCAGCCTAGCTGGCTCCTTTCAATGCAGCATTTCATCAAGCAAAACAAAAACATTGACAGTGAAAATGCTGAACTCAAGGCGTCCAGACAGTCGTCTACAAAACAGTGGATGATGTCCCAGTAACTACGTTTTCTTGTATAGATATATCTGTGGGCTTTATTAGTGAGAATTTATCTAAATGTATTAACCCAAATGTCGGCCAGCCGGGACTCAGGCTTACATGGAAGAGTTTCATGTTCACAACTCATAGAAACAGGTTTGCTTCCTGATGTGGTCAGATGAAGCATCGTAGAACGAGGTTTACATTTTTTTTGATAAACCGCCTTATGAGATTTTGTACTGAACACATTACAAAGACATTTGTGATTATGATGTCCCACAAACATTTGTGAATGTATTTTTCTTCTGTCTTGCTGAAAGGTAACTGATCAGGCCTCAAATGTCCCATTATTTTCAGTATCAATTAATTTGCTGATTATTGTTACGACTTCTTCATTTCTGATAATCTGTCTTGATTTTCTTAAATCTGTCCTAATTCTTCTGCAGGTTTCCCAACTGGGACTGTCGTTTGGAGACAGTGGGCAGGTCAGTGTAGCACATTATTACAACCACAAACAACAATTGATACACTGTGGAGGTTATGAAGCTTTCTCCTTATAAGACAGTCTTATGAGGTTAAATGAGATTCACAGATGGCAGATCAGCATCTTTAAACAAATCTTTCCTGATATCTAAGGGTCGACAACCAGTCAGAGAGGTGGAAGGATGACAGAAAACCTGGCGACAAGCCCCAGACATCCAATCGCAACTCCAGTAAAGAAACTTTATTTTTTTCTATCAACATACCGGTAATCAACATTTGATGGTCCTGCTCATGGCTCCACTAACATCTGTTGTTTTTCTAACAGATTCATCCAAGTCACATAAAAAAAGTCAGAAAAAGGTAAAGAAATCAAAGATGAACGTTCAGCTCTTCTTGTCTGTCCTCTTTAAACTCTGAGATACACAACGTGTTGTGTTTGTTTCCTGTCAGATTTCAGAGAAAAGTAAAGTGGTGTGTGTGAAGTTTCCGGCTCATTCTGTGGATGAGAAGTACCTGAAGAAACTGGCTGAACCGTTTGGAAGAATTGTCAAGATCCTTATGTTTCCATCTTTAGTGAGTCTGCATGGTTCATCACACACAACTAATAATGTGTTATAATCTATCTTTCAAAAGCCTCCTGTGGACAGGTGTTGAGAATTAGCATGTATGCTAAATCACTTCAACAATGCAGCTGGGTCGTCCAGTGTAACTGTGATGTCCCTGTCACTACATTAAATAGAGTATGGCTCGATGGATTCCTCTCTTTGCTTCTGAAACACGTTTGCAGCAATTCTTGATCATTTGAGTGAATTTTAAGACATTTGAGGATGTAAAACTAAACAGATTAATAATATAAGTTTTAGGGGTTTTAACTGTGATATTTAACTAGTAAAAATTTAACTATATCTCTTCTAAGATTTAAAATCGATTCATAACTTCCAAAAATCGATTATTATTTTTGTTTTTAGCTCTTTAACTCAGTAGAATGGCAAATAGAGTACCAAGAAATTCAGCCAGTCTCACAGATGACTGGAGTAGATCCTGAAGTATGTACTAATTCATAAATAGACCTTGAATCCATGGATCAAGAATCGAACCCCAAGAATCGAAATCGAATCGAATCGTGAGACACCCAAAGATTCCCAGCCTTAATATTGATACCTGTTTGGATACAACTGCACAAAAAAAGAAGTCTTAGGTAACCAATATTGGATAATAAGTTGTTTTTAATGAGCTGAAAAATGCAGGAAACTTCTGCACACTGTCTAGTTGCAAAAATACATTGGCAGTGTTTGCAAACGTGTTTGTACAATTAGACTTTCTCTCTTTTGGTTAAAAAGACGACTACAGATTTGTAGTATTATGAATGTTTTGGTAAAGTTCAGTACTGTTGATCATTCAAATACAGAACTTGGTGTCAACAATGATTAAGGCATTGACTTTTTGAACAACCTTAATATTTGTTATGGTGTTGTCTTTACAACATTCATTACAGTAAAAATACAAAGTATCTTAAGAAGATCATGTGTCGCTCTGCACAACTTTATCTCACTACATTTCTCCTGGCTTTTGGTCTGAACACCTTTGGATTTACAATGCTGATATCATTCTTGTAGATTGTGATGTTGAAACATTTGTGTTTTGAACCGTGCAGGCGTTTGTGGAGCTGGGCTCCATGGATCAGGCGAAGGACATGGTGAAGTTCCACGGAAACTATCCTCCGACTGTGAACGGGCAGCAGATGGAGTTCACAATCTCACACACCTTCAACTTCCTCCAGGTAGATGTTCATCCAATCAGCAGCTTTTCTTCACTTCTGGCTGCACATTTTCTTTTCTGTGTTCACATCCTGCAGCTCTTTAACATCTACACAGCAACATGACTTACTGAAGAAGTTTCTATTAGTTTGTCATTCTATTTGTTTGTCACTGCGATTGGCTCAGATGTTTCAGAGTCATGAAACCAGCAATCTCAGAACACATCGGCTATCCTCTGACGACAATATGTCCTCCATGATTAACAGTCCATTTTTGGGGCTTATTGTGTAGACTAGGTGTGGGACAAAATACGGCAATCTATCGTTGTCCTGACCCATGCGATACAATTATACAAATCACTGGCAGCAAGTTTCGATATTTAAATGAATAAAAAAAACGGCGCTCTTACAGTTTTCCCTGGCAGTTTGGCTCACTGTGTCAATACTTCATGATTCCTCATGGTGGTGCTGATGACATGAAGGAGAGTAGTCTGAAGGAAACTTAGTTGGCCAAAGAAGAAGTTAAAATAAAAGAAGAAGAAGAAGACAGCAGGATCGTGTCAAACTGCGGTAAAAAGAAGTTAAAGGATGAAGCACTTTACCTTGTTAGGGGCATTTTACATTCTTCAGTTAATTGGGTAAAGTGATCTTGCAATAAATAATAAATTAAATCAGTTATTGCAGAATGGCTGTATTGTATTATCATTATCTTGGGCCACATATTGTGTATTGTACCTTAAGTAACTGTGTGATTCCCAGCCCTAGTGTAGACAGCAGATATCCAGATGATAGATAAATGAAGACCAGGCTAAGACCTCTGTTCGTGTGTTTGTCAGTGTTTATGGTTTTACTGCAATCTGAGACCCAGATATGGGTTGGTGTTGAGAGACAACATTAAAGACAAAATAACTACCTGCACTTAAAGGCAGAGCGCAGTTCAAAAGGTTTAACTTGGATCAGAATGATTCAAATGTGTAAATCCTGGTTTGAGGATCAGGTAGTCCAGTTTTCAAAGTAAAACTGGATTTTCAACCTAATTCAGATACCAAATCCAGACAAACGGTGCTCTAAATGGGACTTTATACTGCATCACTTTTCAACAGGGGGCGCCCAAAATCCACACAAACTGAAAGATCCTCACAGCTGCTTTAAATGAAATATTCCATGTTTGATTTTGATGCTGTTTGGTGACATATTTTATGAGGATTATATCCTTTTTTTTACCAATAATCCAACAATTATAGATAAAAATCAACGTTGTCAACATCATTGCAGAAATGTTGTGATGGGTGACCCAAAGGGACAGTCATTTTGAAGTGTGGTTGTTTGGGGTACTTGTCAATAGTATTCTACAATGTGTCTTCAGTCGTTAGTTGATTGGTTCAGATATTTCACAGCTCGTGTGTTCATCAGTCAAGGATCACTGTTGCTTCTTCAAGGCTGCTGTATTCACTGCCTCTTACTGTCCAACAATCTTGTTCCTCATCTACAGATTCTACATTTATATGCACAATCGGCTAACTGTATAAAATGAGAGCATTATTGTGGTTGGTTAAATGCAAAGCAAGTCAAGTTAATTCATGCATGGAGCAATTCAACACGCTTCACAGAGTCAAAAGAGGAAATTTTTAACATTAAGAGCAGTCTGTTTGCAGTTTGCACAGGGATCAGTCTGCTAGATTATGAGTCCAGTCACATTTTAGACCTATTCTGGAAGCCTGTCACTGTTGTCACAGGTTCAGATGAAGTGATTTAAAGCACTCAGACCATTTTCAGTTTTTCATTCTTCTAGTAACAGGTTCATAGTGAGTAACATGTGAAACACTTGAAAGGAAGTAGGAGGATAGTTTCCTAAAAAAATGCCCACACGCACCAAGTCAGGTTGGTATGAAAAGCAGAGAACTGACTGACACAGGACAGGCAAAAAAGAAAAGATGGTCATATTTTCGATCATTCATCAAAGGAAGACAGTTACAGGATTTGAAGGGATTGGAAACCGATCCAGTATTTTCTTCTTAGCCAGGTATGTAACGTGTCTGTACTGACTTAATTTTAAGTTCATGTTAGCCTTGATGACAAGCTATACTTTACTTTTATTATTATGAAGACATACCATAATTGGTAATGTTAATGTATGTATCTGTCAGTGTTGTCAGATTATTATTTCTACACAGATAGTTTCATTAGCTCATCGCTATGCATCCTGCAAACAGCTGTGTTTAAAAAATAGTACTCAAAAGAATCTCGCCCTTTCACTTTTGTTACAAAACAAATGCACACGCTAAAGTCTAGGCGTGCTGCTCTAAAATCAACACATCATAGAAGTTAGCTGTAGTTGCTTTACAGACTTTGGTTACTCAGAAGATTTTCTGTTACACAGCTAGTGTTTTGTAAAGTGAGCTACAGTACTGTGAGCTTTAGCGTCACATAAACACAAAGAACGAAATAAAGCTTCTCAGTTTTTAGTCTCCAGATATCGACATGTGTCCTAAGTCTTTATGCTGCCCTCTGCTGGAGAGAACTGTGAATTCAGATCTATTATGTTATGTGTGGTGTCTCCTCACAGAGTTCTCGGGTGGTCAGTTTCACTCCGCCTCCAACAGGAGAGGACGGTCAATCAGACCTGATCAGCATCATTAAACGCTTTGGCTTGCCGCTTTACACCCTGTTCCTGCCCTCCAAGGTAAGATGAACTGAACTGTTGAAGTTCATTTTCCTCTAATTTATCAGATTGTTATTCTAAGTGTCTGACAACATAACAGAGCAGATCCCTACAGAGATAAGACCTTTTTGTTTAAGAGGAAGATGATTTTATAATCCCAAACAGCTGTTACATCACTCTACAAACACTCCACTCTGGTAAAACAGAGATTTGGCCCACAGGAAAGCTTCAAGTCTTTTTGAACACTAGAAATGACAATATGAGTTTATCGGTGACATACTTTAATTTGGACCATTTAACCCACAGGATTGCACTGCAAACATTTCAGCGTCTTTCACTGCTGCAGGCTGCAGACATCTACTGAAACTATTCAGAAACTCTTTGTGCCTGGTTGTCATTAAGAATCCAAAATATGTCAAACAAGAGCTTCAGTTTAAAGACTTCTCAGAAGTAAATCTCTTACATGAGAAAAGTTGTATTAGTTTTGTTCTTAAGAAGGTCTCTGAGAGTCTCCAGCAGATTCTTGAAGCTGTTCTTAAGTGGCCAAATTAAATGCACCTGTTTCTTAAATTGATGATGCCGCTTGAATGGGAGCTCATGCCTGTTGTTTCTAATTAGCTTAGGGGAAACGCCCCTTTGCTGTCCATATAAGGGCATGAGACTGCAGCCATTTTCACACAGAAGTCACACAGGATTGAAAAGAGAAGAGAAATGGGGAATGAGAAAATTGATTTTTTTTTTGAAAAAAAGATGCACTGAATGTAAGAAAAATGTGAGTAGTTATGAAATGGAGGTAGAGCTGCTGAAAGGGAAACAGGCTGATTTATTGTGTTATATCGGGTCAATGGTGGATCTAAACTTTAAACATTTGATAGATGATGTCACTCTTCAGAGAACTCTGTCATCAGGAAAGGACGGACACTAGAGGTGAAATCTAAAAGTTGTAATTATTAGCACACTTTGAAAGTGCATTGTTTCCAAAAGCTGCTGCTGCTGCCGTAAAACAGTGGACGAGTGACAGATCTGTCAATGAAATACCCCTGTGTCTAAACATTGCATTATTAAAATACAAGTTGGCATCCTGTAAATCATAAATCTTTAAATGTCAGTTAATAATCTAAATGTTCAACAAACAAAAAAACCCCACAGTAACCAGTAACTTTGCACGAGCATGCCTGTACTCAAATGTGCGTACAAGTACCCTTCAGTGTTAGTCGATTTTGTTCTGAGCTAGGAAAAAATCCCAGATAAGAAAACTGTGGTGAAAGTCAGAATCTTCTGAAAACTGCAAAGTGAGGCTCATGATCTTTGTTGTTTACTCGTCTAGTGACAGCAGTAAATAACACGGCTGTTTGTCTGTTTCAGACATTTGTAGAGATGAAAGATACGAGTGAAGCTCAGAAGTTGGTCGATTATTATTCCTCCAACTCTCTGAGGATCAACGATGACCTCATCAAAGTGTCCTTCTCCGGAGAATACAAGAGCCTCATGTGAGTGTGTCGCACCTGATGGAGGATAACTCAATATATGCTGATTTATAAATTATTGATTCACTGTGTTTGTTCTAACATTCTCTGTCTCCTCCCACAGGAGGGTTCCATCAGCCAAGAGGTACGAAGAGGAAACCACGAGGACGAGGAGTGCGAGCAAAGAGAAAGAGGAGAAGAAGACGGAGAGCAAGAGGACGAGGAGTTCGAGCAAAGAGAAAGAGGAGAAGAAGACGGAGAGCAAGAGGACGAGGAGTTCGAGCAAAGAGAAAGAGG
This sequence comes from Tautogolabrus adspersus, assembly GCA_020745685.1. Taxonomy (NCBI): domain Eukaryota; kingdom Metazoa; phylum Chordata; class Actinopteri; order Labriformes; family Labridae; genus Tautogolabrus; species Tautogolabrus adspersus. Next base: position 23,855,114 of record CM036540.1, on the reverse strand, counting down.
AGAAGAAGACGGAGAGCAAGAGGGCGGGGAGTTCGAGCAAAGAGAAGGAGGAGAAGAAGACAGAGAGCAAGAGGGCGAGGAGTTCGAGCAAAGAGAAGGAGGAGAAGAAGACGGAGAGCAAGAGGAAAAGGAGCAGCAGAGATCGAGAAGTAAGCCGGACCAGAAACAGGTCCAGGTCCAGAGAAAAGTCTGATAAAGAGAAAAAGGGAGGAACCAGGTCTAAGTCCAAAGAAAAGGACACTGAAGAGAAAACATCCAGAACACGGTCCAGGTCTAGTGATAAATCTAGAGGAGACAGGAGGACTAGAACCAGGTCTAAGTCCAAAGAAAAGGACATAAGTGAGAAAAAGTCTGAGTCCAAAGAAGAATCCAGCAGAGAGAGGAGTTCCAGGTCTGAGTCTGAGCTCAGAGAGAAGTCAGTCAAAGAAGAAGAAAAAGAGGCGTGCGGTAAGAAACCAGAACCTGAGTGAACTGCAGAATAAGAGAACTATCGGTAGTTATTTTTCAGTTTTGACTCTTGATACCAAAATACCAACAAAAAGTTTTTTTTGGGTCTTGTTTTTCTGCTCAGATAAAAAAATAGGAAATCAAGACAAATAAACAAATGTAATTTAAGATGACTATCGCCTCGTAAGCTGATCATGTTTTGACAGCCCTGACAAACACTTATGGACAACTTTATGTGCTGACCTTCTTCAGCATTTATTCCCCCTGAATGAGATGAAAGTCATTGTCGATCATCAAGGCTGGCAAAATGAATCAAGATAATCAGTCGATGATTGAAATCGTAAAACTAAACATCAAGTTCTTTTGACTACCTTTTCTGTTGTTGATCTGAGCAGAGAATTAAAAATCACATGCTCTGGTTCAGGATTCTGAAGTAAATATGACAGAACTCATAATAAATGAGCGTTTGTACCATCCTAAAGATACTGGTACATTTGATCTTGACAGTGTAATAGAATCCACTTCTTCTCTCGACAGTCACCACAGAGTCCAGCTCTGATCCAGATCCTTTCAAAGACTCCAATCCTGAAACTGCAGAAAAACAACAAATGGAAGAGGAAGCACAGTAAGTTTGTGGTGTTTTAACCCTACAACTTAATGTTAAATAGTATTAAATCGATCCAAATGTAAAAGAATCAAAGCAGCAACAGAAAGTAGAACAGCATGTTCAAAGTGTGACCGTGTGGTCTGCAGGTCGTCTGCAGACGAGAGCGACATCGAGGGGATGGAGGTGATTGGAGAGGATGGAGAGAATCTACAGGACGAGGAGATGGAAACTTTGGATGATGCTGATGAAGAGGAGGAAGAACATGAGGAGGAAGAAGAGAGGGATCATCAGAAGGATGAAGAGCAGGAGGCGGAGGAAACGGCTGAGAAAAACGAATGTCCTGCAGAGAGAACAGAGTCTCCTGTAGAAGGTAGAAATCAAATCTAAACTGTCTCTGTAGAAGAAAACACAAAGTAACATAAACAGACATGTTTTAAAAGAAACTTGTGATCTTTTTATAGATCAAGAGAAGAACGAGGAGAAGGATGGAGAGGCAGATGATCAGGAGAAGAAGAATGAAGAGACGGATCATCATGAACAGCAGGAGGAGAAACAAATGGAGGAAGAGGAGGAGCTGAATTGTTTAAAGGAAGAGGAAATAGAGGAGAAACCTATAAAGCAGGCGGAGGAATCCGAATCCACCAGAGAGGCTGAGGAGATGACGGAGCTGGAGGAAGATGAGGTGGAGACACCAAACACGTATTTTATAAATGTTCATTTCACTCAAAGTTTTGTCCTGCTTTTTTTGTCCTTTGCCGATCCCTATTCTATGGGTGCTATTGTATTGATCCATCCACACATTTGCACATACTGTATGTACAGCCACGTGGTAGTGCTACATGTATTTATACTCATGAGATATGTAGGTGGTCAATCTATAAGCCTTCTGTTATTAGGTAATTAGTGTAACTTACGTCATGTGTTTTACAACTTACTGATTGTCTGACACTACATTTTAGTATTAATATAACCTTTTTGAATGCAGAGGATGTTTTTTTAATTCATCTCATTCATTTAGACTGGAATCACTGACTGAACATCAAACGTATTGATACCACGGCAACAAAATACAAGTCCTCATAGACAACCAATATAGGGTCATTTCTTGATTTCATGTAATTGTAAAGGACAAATATTCAACGTATTTTCAAGAAGTACTTGACCATATATAACCATATCGTTTTTTTTAGGGCAGACTGTGTGGCCAGCAGATAATAGTCTGAACGTGGTCTGACAGAATGCTCCTCAGACGTGAATAATATCCAACAAACTTCACACATCTTAAAAACAGAAAATTACAAATTGAACAAACTGAAGAGTATTCAGACACAGGCTGCTGTGTTTCTTCTTACTGACATCTTTACTTCATGGTCTTTAAAGGTTTGGGATTCTGAGACGCTCTTTGTTTTCTTGGTGTTTGTATGTTCTTGGTAACTCTGGACTGCTACTAACTTCTTCACTCCGTTAAAAACACATCCTGTAATCTGAGTGACACTCATCTGGTTCAATAAAGGTTTCATGATAATAATCCTGTTTCATGATTTCAGGTTTACTTTCACTTCGCTAATTCACACAGATGTAAACCGGCCTTGTTGACACTGATGTCTCCTCCACAGTAATATTTATGAGTGCACGGCGTCTTTGAGTGATGCATTCACAAGCACAGCTGTCGGAGCTGAAAATGTCACTTTTTACTCACAGACGGTCTCATCTGTGTCTCCTCTGTGTGTTTGTGTGCAGACACAGTCAGATTTCCCCGTCGACCTTGACAGCTGCATCACCCTGGATGAACTGGAAGAAGACGAGTGTGATGATCTAGGTACATCCAGAATGACTGACTGTTCCTGTTAGGAAAGTCCCAGTGTGATTTTAGTTCAAGGCTTTTGTTGTCATTAAACTGAATAATCCTCTAAAACTCACTCTTCATATCCACATGTGCTCTTTACTCGTGTGTGTGATCTGAATCTTGTGTTTTGTTTGTTGCAGATGAAGAAGTCCGACGTGAATCTGAAGTAAGCACTAATATTCTTTTTAATCAAACTGTTCAGTTTCAAAGACATGTTTTATTTATTTCTTATATTTTTTTATGTTTCCAGTCTCCTGCCAGCCGAGTTCTTTATTTTAAAAATGTTCCGCTGGATTCCTTCTCTGACGGAGAGTTCATTCGACTGGTGAGAGACTACGGGACAGCGGTATGCTTTCTCAGGATCCCCGGACGCCACGGGGTAAAAAACAATTCCTCATTCATACATCTTATATTTTATGTTGATGTTTATACTTCTTAATGTTTTTTAGATTCAGCTTTAACCTGGTTTATATTTCTTTATTGTTTAGATCTGTATTTATCTTGTACAAATTTTATTTTATATCTATTGCTGTTGTGTTGTTATCTCATCCTTATGCCATTATAAGAGCAGCTATATGCTCAAATTTCCCCCTGAGGAAATAATAAAGTCATACATTACTTTGTGCTTCACCGGCTGTAAGCTGGAAAGGTTTGGATCAAAAGCCATTTGAACTTTTTTTTCGCGACAGGGTTACCGTCAGATAGTGTGCCCAAACTGTTCTGAACCAAGGTCTACTTTTAAAGTTGCCAGTCTGCCGAGATCTACCAGTCCACACAGGGAGCCGTAGCCATTACCGACAGCATACAAACGCATTTAATACGCACACAACAAACAGAAAATCATTCCAGATATAGTAAATGACAGTTCTGTGAGTCGCAACAAACTGTACAATATCGACTTTTTTTTACTTTTAGGGTACAATTTAATATTACGTCTATCTTCAATATAATCAAATGTGTTTTTCCCTCTAAATTAATTTAGTTTGCAACAAACAACTTTAATCTGTGTGGAGATGTTCAGACTAGATGACGTTGCTGTTGTTAAAATAGCTGCAGACACGGTGAGAGTGAACGTAGTACAGTCGAACCGACCGTTTGACCTAAGTGTCTGTTTGTGTGTCCAGCGACGCTCACAGTCATGACAGCAGAGAGAGGAGCATGCAGCAATTTTATGAATAAATTAAATACTAACAGATCGGAAATATACTTGGGTATCCCGCCAAGGTATCGTCTCTGCAATGAGATGTAGTAGAGCGCACACGAACAAAAAAACTAACACGTTTCTATTTTACAATTGTATTTTTTTATAGTTACTAAACATCTCGCGACCGACTGAGAGTCAGTCCACGGTCTACTTGTCGATTGCGATCGACTGGTTGGGCACCCCTGATCTAAAACATAGGCTGCTTCCTGTATACCAGTATATTGGTCACGCTGGTATATGAGAGACGTGCTTTTGGGATCTTACTGCTGAAGTAATCCAGAGTGAAGCCTTCGTGTAACTTACTTTTTACAGTTAAACTGACACTCACCAGAAACAGAGGAATGGGCGCTCCTCTTGTGGATGTATGATGGTCCAAAAAATGTGACATCTCTGAACACGCCCAAATGTTACCCCTCTTAGATTCACATAAGCCACACAAAGCAACTATTTTGTATCACTTTTCGTCTGAACACACCTTAGCTCTACTCTGTACCTGCTGAAAACATTTTCAAGCATTCAGTGAAAATGTTCTTTATTCTCTGCACCCGTCAGCTTTGTTCAGCTCTTCTCAGATTCCAGCTCCATGATTTTTTTTCTGTAGTTTGATTCTTCATGTTGACTCTTTGTGTGTTTCAGGGTTTCATTGAGATGTCGTCGCCCTCAGAGGCTCAAAGAGCCATCAAGGGTCTGAAGGACAAACCGGTCCATGTGAACGGCAGCAGAATCTGCGCCCTGATCTCCAGCAACTACACCAGACTCAGCAAGGGGTCAGCGTCTCACACCGTCTCCTCTCTGTTCTATTGCTTCTATAAAAGTTTGTCTGATGTATGAAGTGGCTGTTTTGCATGCAGTCTTTCTGTCCCTGCATGTAAACTACTGCAGGTCTGAGGAAATCAGTAAATTAATTAAAGTTAAAATAATGAAAAGTATAATATTTTGATTGAAAATTTCATTGATGTACTTAAAAAGAAACTGCATTTATCTGGTACATTTTCTTTATTTTTGCTCCAGTATAAATCGCAGACAGAAAAGATATCATTCAGCCTTACTCTGTTTACACGTTGAGTACTCACGGTTTATCTCTGCCTCTGCAGGTGGACGGTGGAATCGCTGCTGGAAGAGGAGAATAAGAGCAAGAGCAGGAGTCAGGGCAGCAGGAGGAGCGATAGACTCAAAAAAACTTCAGACAGGGATGAGCCCAGCAGGAAGTCTGAGGGAAAGAAACAGTCCACCAAGAAGACGCCAGAGAAAGTGTCATCGTCTAGAAAGAGTGAAGAAAAGAAGTCAAGAACATCAGGAAAGAGGTCTTCAGAAAAAGAGTCTGCATCCAGAAAATCTACAGAGAAGTCCTCAGAAAAACAGAATCCAGAAAAGGTCTCCAGAACGAGTCCAGAAAACGAGTCGACTGAGAAAAAGGCGACAGAAAAAGAGTCAGCATCCAAACATTCTGCAAAGGAGTCACGTGATAAAAAGAGTGAGGAGTCAGCGTCCAAAACAGACAAGAAAAGGTTTGATAAAAAGTCTTCTTCAGAGACGGACAGGTCTGAAAACGATTCTAAAAAACAAGATTCTGAAAACACATCAGAAAAAAGCTCCAGGAGGACTCCAGAGAGAGAGTCATCGTCAAGAAAGAGTGACGAAAAGGAGGTGGTGTCAAAAACAGACAAGAAAAAGTCAGATAAAAAGTCTTCTCCAGAGACCGATGGGTCTGAAATAAAGATTCAAGAACAAGATTCTGAAAACACGTCAGAAAAAAGCTCCAGGAGGACCGCAGAGAGAGAGCCATCACATAAAAAGAGTGAAGAAAAGGAGTCAAAAACATCTAAAAGAAAGTCATCAGAAAAAGAGTCTCAGCCCAGAAAATCTCTGGAGAAGTCCTCAGACAAGCCGAGTCCAGAAGAAAAGCCGACTGCTAAAAAGAGTTCAGAGAGGGAGTCAAAGATTGAAGGAAACGGGTCAGAAAGACGCTCGAAAAGGACTCCAGAGACAGAGTCCAAACAGAAGAAATCCACTGATTCGGACTCTATTCAGACTCCAGAAAAAGACTCAGTATCTGAAACGAGTCAGAACAAGACCATCAAGAGAAAGGGAGCTCGAGAGAACGACTCGGTGCCTGAGAAGAAAGGCAAGAAGAACGAATTGGAGGGCGAGTCAGAATCTGCTGAAGCTCAAGAGGGAGAAAAGCTGGAGATTCAGGAGACGCCTGAACCAGGACTAAAGGAATCTGGGAGTCCACATCCACCCAGCTCAACAGGAAGTCCTGCAAAACCAGAATGTGAACAGGTACAGCTGAAAACCCGCAGCAGGTCTACAAGTCAGTGTTCAAACACAGGTCATGGATCTGAACAGGTTGTCAAATTGTTTGATATTGATAATGGCACGTTTTAAAATATACCTTCTGTTATTTTAATGGTTGATACTATTGAAAAGTAATGAAGTACCACAAGTATCTTCAGTCAGATTTGAACCAATAGCTGCCATGAGAGAAAGAGAGCACCTTCAGAGACCACAAAAACATTGGCAATGTTTTTTGTGGACTTTAGACAGAGCGCAGGAGTTAAAAATTACCCAGTATTGGGCGTCTAAGACTTCTTTTTTTTGTTGCTATGGTTTCAAAGCAGGTCTCTTTATTGTTCAATTTTCACGAGAATCATTTAAGTTAAAAATTCTGGTATCAGATGAAACCTCCTATTTCTGGCAAAGTCCAGACCTTCATGATCAATAATCAATTATTGACTGTTTGAGATGAAAGTTTACATTCTGATTCCACTTACATGTGAGGCAGACACACACATTAGACACATTACTTTAGTGTTTGCACGACACGAGTGAGATGAAGAGGAGTTAAAAGAAACACACACTTAAGGGTTTGTGCTTTCTGTCAGCTCACTGATGATCTGTGTTTGTTTTTAGAAACCTGATGCTGATGGTCTGAAGGACTCAGAGGTCAACATGGAATCACAGTCTGAACCTACAGGGGGCGCTGTAGAGCCGCAGAAACCCACCAAACCTGTCGGTAAGAAAAACTCACCATATATCACCAGAGGAAAATATCCTAATGGAGTCAATGTTACAGCAGTGATTTATTGCAACAGTTCCAAAAAAACTGTGTTAAAACAATGATAATAATAACATTGACTCGTGTCGCTGTTAAAGCTTGTAAAAAGTCCCGATATCACTCGAAGTCATGTTCTTCTGGATCGTTTCTATTCTGTATAGCCGTTTCCACATATGCACTCCGAATAATATCTAGATAATTACCGGAGGACTGCTCCGGAGATTTACCCGACCTAGCTGTTCACATATGCTCCTCACAGCTGGAGACTATCCCTGTCTGACGGGAGGGGGGCGGGGGTCTCCTGCCGAAAAAATACTAAGCGTCTGGCAGGAGAAACTCCAGGTGAAGTTAGAGCGAAAAATTCGGCTTTTTCAGGAGATTTCTGCTAGTGTGAAAACCGTTTATGTCAACAACATCCTCCTGACGTGACTCACGACAAAACTGAATCACAACGGAGAAAATCAAACGCGACTTTACGAAACATACAGCTGATGTATGTATATATATATAATTTATATATGTGTGTGGGTAGGAGAAGTGAAGGGAAGGAACCTGATCTGATTTAAGTAGTTTGTGAATTAAAAACTCAATAAGGTGGAGAAAGGAATAGAATTTAAATGTAACATTTAGAGAAAAAAAAAAGAGTAATGCAGTACATGAACCTGTAAACAGCTTCTGACTTAATATATGAAATGAATTCATCACAAAGCCAGTAATTATCTAGATTGATTCGTTTAATTGCTAAATGATTACTTTTCTTTGAATGTTTGAATGCCAACCTTCTCAAGGTCACTTTCAGATGAATGAAAGCTATTTCAGTGTTCCTGATCAGACCTCCAGGTGTTACTACGGCCACCTGATCATCATTTATTTCCAATTGTGGCTTTGTTCTTTTTCCAGCCATGTAAGATCACTATCTATGCAGCAGTGATGCCTTCACTGTCCCCTCTTTGTGTTGTGTTTCAGGCACAGAGTTTGTGCGGCCGGTCGTAGGTTATTTCTGTAATTTGTGTCAGCTGATCTACGTTGACGAGGACGAAGCCAAACAGCAGCACTGCAGCAGCCTGGAGCACTACAGGAAGTATCAGGTACAACAGAGATATAAAATCACAACGATTTATTCTGCCGCTTCTTCTTCTTCAAATCTTAAACCTCTGTGTTTTTCTTCCTCAGGAAAAGACGGGGAAAGATCCGTGGTCGAGCTGAATCAACTTAATGTGACTTCACTCAAAAACTAACTCGTGGTTTTATCTTCTAATTTTACCCCAAACTTGAGTGGAATACTTGTTTGTGTCAGATGTGACCTCTGTTGGTTTAATTTTATTGTTCTGGTAAAGATTCAGTATTTCTCGAGGAAACTGCAGCAGAGTGGACAGTTTGAGAACCTGTCGTCACTTTGTTTGTTCATGTCAGAGTCCAAATGTTGGAAAATGAGGTGCCACATGTTCTGTAAAAGGCCAGAAGTAAATACATTTAAGTTATTTAAATAATGAGTTCATGCTTTTTAATTGTTTGTTTAAAAACTGTAAATAAACGGTTTCATAATTCACAACACATTTGAAAGAACTGTTTTATTTTGTAAAAATCCCCAAAAATCAAAAACACAAGTTGAACATAGTTTGTTCTCAAACTTTACAAATGGAACAGAAATGTCAGAGCAGCATTCGATCTAAATTCAAACAGATAAAAAAAAAAGACTCAGATCTTTAAATGAAATAATCAGTTCTAGTGTTTTTTCAAGCTGTCTTCTTCACCTTCTTCTTCTCTGCTTTGGTCTGTTCCTTCTCCAGATATTTCTGTAACAAACATTTCATTTGACACATCAGATGTTAAAAAAACATTCAGAGAAACTGTTTCTGGAACTTTCTGCATTTTAAAGAATTCAATTAGAAAATGTTTTTGTTATGCAGGAAAACAAACATTTGATGTAAAACTGGATTAAACCCGCACTGCGAGAGTTTGAGTCATTGCTTTTGCTGACTCTAAATGACCTGAGGATCAACATGTTTCTCCTGTAGGTGTGATGGACCTCTTCTTCCTCTACCGTTTACTCAAAGATTACAGCTCTGTGTAAAGTATTGATTGTACCGCCACCTTCTGTTAATTGAGTTTCAATGAACTCGTGAAAAATATAAACTTCTTTGTAAACAATATTCAGGTAAAGTACATAGTAAGACCACGTGGAGTCTTTGGTTAATCTGTCAGCTGTGGTACAGTGGAGCTCTGTTGGGTCAGGTGTATTACAGTGTGGGCGGAGCTGGGTCTCACCTGCAGCTTGTCGTAGTGTGATTGGCTGCTGCAGTGGGTCTTTTTGGCCATGTCTTCGTTGGAGTAAAACAGGAAGCAGACGCGACAGTAATAACCCATCTTCACATGTTCAACACCTGCACAAGAACACAAACACAGTCTGTTAATGAACCAGTATTTAATTGTTTTATAAAGATGTTTGCAGACTGAGTGAGCCAAAGGGAACCGTCTGAACTTATATTTTAACGTCCATGTGTGAGTCAGAAATGATGAACACTGTAAAGTGTGACCTATTCTTCTAAACTAAATGATGCAGAAATATATTTTTGTCAGTGTTATTTCTAATTACAAATAACTCTTATTATAGAATACAAAATAGAGAATACTTTGGTTCTGTTTTCTCACCTATTGGGGTGTCGGGGTCGTGGGGGGGGAAGCGGCAGAGAAGCCACACTGGGTTTGGTTTGAGGGGGCGGGGCAGCCTCGGCCTGTCCGTTCTGATTGGTCGATGATGCCTCCACGTCTTCCTCCTGTTTCACCTCCTGCAGCAGAGAACAGATGTCTATGTTCAGACTGAAATATGTCGACTGTTGGATGATTGTGATGAAATGTGGCTCAGAGGTTCGTGTTCCTCTCAGGATGACCTTTATTTCCCGTCACCAGCAGATCAACAGTTTATAGTCCAATAATTGTATTTGAAGTTTTAATATTAAACACACCGATGTCAGCGGAGGTGGCAGCAGAGACGCCGTGCTCTGCAGGGGAGCCTCAGTGTCTCTGTTCTGATTGGTGGATATCTCCTCCTCCTGCTTCACTTCCTGCGACGCAGAGGAGCACAGAGCCACAGCTCTGGATCAGTTACTGATTAATGTGTTCATGAATCACTTCAGTCTGAGCTCCACTTTGTTCAGGAGAATGTATAACATCGAGTGTTCTGGCTGTCATGAAAGGTGGTTCAGTCGTTCACTGAGATGGATTGATGAATAAGGTCGAGAAGTTCTTTTTTCAGTTAATTTGTTCATTTCTAAAACTTTGTCATTTAAGCTTGCATAAGAAGTCCCGCCCAGTTGATTGACAGCTTTACAGAGGAATCATTATTTAATAATAATGTCTGTGACAGTTCAGACAGCGCTCGCTCTCTTTTGGTTCAAAATGTGACCTGAAGTGTTGTTTTTTAAAGCTTTGATACTTTGTGATACTATTTATCATTACATGAACAAAGACTATATTTTATAGTATAGTATAGAACATTTAGTAATTTAAATGATGGTTCATAAGTCCATATTTTATCATTCTATCACTTTAAACTGCTTTCAGGCAATTCCATGACTCCATAATTCTCACCTATAAACAAATATCAAAATCATTAATAGAGGAAGAAATCACAATCAGCAGACACAAACACAGAGCTCTGATCTCCTCCTTCACCTAAATATGGACACTTTTTATATCTGGACTAACTCAGCGTTCCCTCCTGTGCAGCTGTGTCACTGGTTTGTGTTTTCAGTGTGTGTCAGTGTGTTGAGATGATCCATCTCTGTGACTCACATCCTGACCGTTCTTCTGGTTCTGATCAGAAACATCTGGAATCGTCTCCGCTGAGTTTTCGTCTGTCTTTTCATTGACATCAGCACCTTGTGTCTCCTCCTCTCTCCTTTCCTCTGCCTGCTCCTCCACACTCTTCTCCTCCTCCTCCTCCTCGGCCACTTTCTCCTCCTCTGCTTTCCTCTCCTCCCTCACTTTCTTAGCTGGAGGTTCTTCTGAATGTTTGGACGATTTTGGAGGCGGGCTGCTGTTTTCTCTCTTCTCTGCGCTGGGGAATCGATGCCTAAAATCAATTAAACACGGTCAAGTTTAAACATGTTTGCTAGGTCCACTGGCCCCGTCTCTCATTTTTTATTTCATCCATCTTTTATTTCGTTGAATTCATATTGGTGTGCATTAGTCTTTAAGTCCCTTCTTTAACATTTAACTTTTCTGCTCCCATGTAAAGCACATAGAACTACAATTGAAATCATCTGAAAGGAGCTTTTAAATCAAGTTTGATTGATTGAAAAAGACGCTGACCCGTATTTGAGATGTCTGTACTTCCTGCTGACGTAGACCGTCAAACGTTTCCCGTTGAACTTCAGTGGGTTTGCTTTGCAGTCTTCGGCCATTTTCTCTGCGTCCTCCGCTTCCTCCATCTCAATGAAGCACTGAGGACATAACAAACGTCAGACCGTCGTCTTTAATCTGAACTCCAGCGGCTCTAAAGACTCTACTCAGTGCTGCGTCTGTACCTCCTTCTTGATCTGGTTCAGGAAATACTTCTTGACTTTTCCGTACGGCTCGGCTAGGCTGAGGATGGACTCGTCAGAGTATTTACTGCTGGGGAGCTGACCGATGTACACCACCTTACTGGAGCCGCACTGAACAACAAAAAGAAAAGTCAATCAGATACAAGCTTTGTTTAAAATAGAGGTTAGTTTTACTTCAATAAAACATCGGCTCATTCAATAACTAAACATGTGACAAGAAAACAGCTATTTGTGGTCAAAAATCCTAACAAAGAAGTTCTCTGAAGGGATCCTGTGTAATGTCAAGCACTCAGAATAACAATCTTTGATCCATCAAGGATGATGTTGCAGAAATCACAGCCTGTTTCACAGAAACATTTTCAACCTTTTAAGTCATTTAGAGCCCAAGATGTGTAACAAAAAATTGGCCTAGATGTAAAAACTTGAATTCAGCTTGAAACTTTATTTTCTTCTTTATTCTCAGGACAGGAAATATTGAATGATATCAGAGAGGTTGAAAACAAACCAAATGATGCAGCCGACATCAAAAACAGGATAGCGGTCTTTGACTTTAAATATAAATCAATGTTCCCATCCACACAGATAACACTACTCCTCCACAGAGTATTGTTCTCTTTGAATTCTGAACGTTTTCTGATATTCATTGAAAAAAATGTCTGTGGCCATGAGACAGAGTTTGAGACTTAACAGGATGTGAAGTAGAGATGTTTACCTGGATGGTCGGGTAGGTCATGGAGTGGCTGATCCTCACCGGCCGGCCGCACACAGACGCCGTCACGTTACCGTTATAAAACTTAAACATGGCGCGAGCTTCTTCTTCCGTCTCAAACTGAAGATACGCCTAGAAACACATTGATATTTTAGAAACAGGATTCAACATGACATATTGACAAAAAGTCTATCACAGTGTATGATCATCAGCTCTCTGCCTGAGCAGGTAAACAACAGGACATATTAAGAGTTTATATAAGCAGATAAAGAAAGAGGACTGTCTCGAATGTTTCCTTACACGAAGGCTACACTCCTGTGGCCTGACTTGGTTTTAGAAAAAATAGGTGGAAATATTACTGCTGATCAATATTTATAAAAAATCCGGCTTTACCTCTGACCATCACAAATCAGTGTTTCCCTGAGTGATCTCTGATCTGATTATTCAAGTTTGAATTCAACTACCACACAGTGTTGTTTCAGGTCAGGTGTACCTCAGGTTTCAGGTCCAGCACCAGGTGTTTGACCAGCTTCCCAAAAGGTTTAGCGAGTCCGAGCAGCTCGTCCAGGAAGTTATAACCACGTCTGAAGCCGACAATGTTGACCACCCTCATCCCCTGAAAAAAAACCAACAACACAAAAATGAAGAAGAAATCTAAACACCACTGCAGACGTGTGATAACTCCTAGGTTATTATTCATTTAGTCTCTATTTCTTATACATTAAATGTGACACCCTGTAGCATGTCAGAATGTCACACATGAATACGTACCCCTCTCCTCGTGTTGTCTGCAGTGAAGAGACACAAACAAACAGAATTATTGTTAGTTTCCCTCTGCAGCAATCTCCTTTTAAAACATTCATCTTAAACATCAGACTGATTACATCATCAGGAAGGAAGATTACAATTAGCTGCTATACACAGACTATGAGTGTAATTTATATTTTAGGTATAAAACCAGGTACCAATGTTGTCAGACTCTCCGTGAAATTCTTCGTCGTCCTCCGCCAGCTCGTCCAGCGTCACAAAGTCCTCCATGTTCTCTGGAAAGTCCTGATCCTGAACAAAAACAACACACTGTTGAAAATATGAGAGATTAAACAGTTTTGTTCCTATAGTGTGTAGAGAGCAAAAATATAACTAAAACAGCACACAACACACTGAGGCCGCTCTCACACCAGACCAAGCCCAGTACTGTTCAGTGGTACAGGTTATAAGTGTTGAAATAATCCAAAAGAGCTCAGTAGGTGTTAAACCTGTATCAGTGAAAAGTGTTACATTAAAGCGAACCTCTTCTGCTGATCCCTCTATCATCTCTGAACTCTCTCCTGGTTCCGTGCTCTGTTCTTCTTTGTTCTCGTGTTCTTCAGTTTCTGCTGCTTCCGTTTGCGACTCAGACTCCGCCCCCTGTTCTACCTCACCTTCAGCCCGCTCCACATCTCCAGGCTTGTCACAAGTGACATCATCAGCACCAGGAAGCTGCGTATACAGTAAAACATTTAGAAATCTTCTGGAAAGACACTTGTGTCAGGTGATAGCTGTCAGGGCGAGACATTTACAAACTGATGACTTTGATCAGTGTCATGTTGATCAGTGATGTCATGACAGCAGTTTATGATCAATGCATTGAAACAATAGAACATTTAAACTCACAAATGTTCTCGTAAATTAATGACCTGATATGTGTAAATAATTTCCCTCCTCATAGTTTTTTGTTAACACACATTTCAATTGTTTTTTTTTACCCTCACCTGTTTGACCTCCTCGGACTCCTCCACTGTATTCTCCACAGACTCTGCTCTCTCTGGCTCCTCTCCCTCTGCGTCTCCATCGGTTAACTGCTCCTCTCCCACTTCCCCGCCTTCCTCCTCCCCTTCCATCACTCCTGACACCTCTTCTTCCTCCTCCTCCTCCTCCTCCTCTGCAGCAGGCTTCTCTGCAGGCTTCACTTTGTTCTCCTCCTCCTTTTCCTTCTTCTTCTCTTCTCTGCTCCTAGAGCTGGAGGAGGACTTAGATGAGGAGGAGGTCCTGAGGGAGGCGAAGGAGGTTCTGGTTCCAGTGGCAGAGGAGGAGGAGTTGGTGTTTGCTCTGTTGTTCCTCTGGCCTCGACTGTCTCCTGCAGCGCCTCCCTGTCTCCTGTTCACACTGACAGAAACAAAACTCAGAGTTAGAGTAGATTGTTGGTCAAAATTCATGTTCAACAGAAGGTGGGTGGGCAGGAATTTGATCAGACGATACTGTCTTTTACCCTAGGATTTACAGGTAAAAACAATACACACACAGATCTTTTTTCTGTTCTTTGGCACTCAGGTGTACCCTGTACAGGTTACTACAGGTGTGGGTGTGTTGTACTCACTTGAGTGTCTTGTACTTGGTGCAGATGTTAAGGCGGATGGGTCGTCCTTTGATGTTGAGCGGGTTCAGGCTGTAATATTTGACCAGCATCTCTGCATCCTCGGGAGTCCCCAGCTGGACAAACGCCTACTCACACAAAAACAGAGACACAATCAGAAGACTCGCACGGGTCAGGAATATGTCTTGATTCACTGACATGATGCTGTTAGGACACCAGTGGGGACAGTAAAGCTCAATCAATGATGATCCTTTGTGTGAATGCGCACAAATGTCATGCCACCGCTGCATGAATATCTAAAGCTGTAGCTTTACACATGAAGCTTATGTTTAGTTAATACGTATAACATTACTAGATTCTCATGCGTTTTGGTTATGCACTTGTAAGAATGATAAACAATATGAAAAATGTAATATAATTCAGAATGTGATTCATTTCTAAAAGAAGTGACCTTATTTGAGTTTTACTGGTATCTTGATTTAATTAATAGAGTGGTCGTTCTAAGTTGTGTTGTTTGTAAAGTTTGATTCGCGATTCTGTTGATTTCCACATGTGAGCCTTGTGTGCGGTGCTTTTTTTCTGTAGGCTAATACCAGAAAATCTCAGTGCAGAATAATATCGGCTGCATCCAGTTGAACAAAATAATTAAAACCGCTTTAGAAAGGTTTGTGACTTGATTCTCAATCTTTGCATCAAAGGAGTAACATCGGACATTTCTCTCTCTCTCTCCCTTTCTCTTCGATCACCTGCAGAATATACAAATGCTACTCGCAACACAAACTCAAGAAGCAGAGAGCGAGGGAAGAGCGTCTGCTAGTTAATCTATCTCAGATCGTGATTTCATGCAGTCAAAAAATGAATACAAATTCAAAAACAGATAACAAGTATACAAAGGCGGCTGCAGATACACCTGGGAAACCTGAGCAGTACATTCGTAGGAAACACGGTCTTGGATCATTTAAGTCTCTTGGGTTAATTTTTCAAGAGGAATCAGATCCTTGATGTAGACAGAGTCTAAAATCTAAAGTTTACCTGGTCGGTTAAGAACAGGTGTTTCTCCACGGTGCCGAAACGTGCAGCGATGGTCAGCAGCTCCATCTTCTTCTCCTCCTCTCTGGGCAGGTTGGAGAAGAAAACCACCTGGCTGCCGTAACCTTTGACGTCTCTGACAGGTCGGTCTGACGGCCTGTCTGCCGCCCTGTCGTCTTTCTGAGGGTCAAAAACAGGAAACATTTAAGTTAAGGATAGGTTTGATATGTTTAAATGTGTCATCTTCATTTTCATTAGTGTGATGAAGAGGAGCGTTGTTACCTCGATGACCAGCAGCCTCTTGGACAGGTAAAAGGTGAGCGGTTTGCCGTAGAGAGACGCTGGATGCTGCTCATAGTAGTTGACCATGTCCAGAGCCTCCTCGTGACTGTTCATCTCAAAGAAGGCCTGATGGAGACAAACGGGTACATTCAAGAGTTATGTTTACTTTAATGAGATGCAGAGAGCACAGAACAGGAAGAACCTATCAGATATCCAATGTTTTATTAAACTCCATCAGGCAAGGCACATTTATTTATAAAGCACATTACAGCAACAAGGCAAGTTAAAGTGAAGGCTTGGACACCAGAATTTTAAACTTCAAAATATATTTCTAATAAGTATCAAACAATAGTGATACCTGTTTGATACCACGACAACAAAAACAGAAGTCCCAGGCACCCAATATTGGGACATTTATCGTTTTTAATTACCGTAAAATCCGGAATATAAGTCGCACCGGTATATAAGACGCACCCTGTTTTGAAGGTCTCTCAGAGAGAAAATAAAGTTTAAACTGTCTACCTGTGTGACCATTTCTTTTGTGTTCAGTAACGTCAACAACGTGCAGTTTTTGTTTGCAGCTCTGTCGCTCTTTTAGTTCCGTTTGTTTTCACTTTCGGGAGTTTGCTCTCCTACTAGCTACAGTACGGTAGATGAGCTCTCAGCCTGCAGTGATAGTTGTTCAGCACAGACCCCTAGCTTGCGAGTCGCGCTGCCTGACTCCGCTGGTCACTCTTTAACTATATAGGACCCTTTCAATCAAAAGAGCACTCGACAAGGTTTATTTACGGAAAATAATACCCCCGTTTTCTGTAAATGCATGATTATGACCTTGTGAGGAAGAAAATATGTGACAAAGTAGCGCTGCCAGACTGGTCTGCATCGCTGTCTTTCCCAGCACAGCGTGCAATCAGCTGTCAATACACAATGAATGGGGATGCATTTTTAATCACGTCAGGTCGTGCGCAGTGTGTGATGGTGGCTGCTGCACCCGCGTGTCAGCATTTTATACTGGTATATTGGTCGCACCAAATTGCAATTTTTGATTCAAAAACATTGCAATTTTTGATGGACTCATTCCTCTCCAAAGCACCTGTGTTATGAAACAGATGTAGTTTATTTTAAAGCTTCTGTAGTTTTTGATACTATCTGTCATTTCAATAACTGAGGTTGTATCGCTCTCAAACACTTGACTATCAATTATGATGTTCAGACATCAGGCTCACCTTATTCTTCAGCACCAGGTGCTCCCTCAGGACGCCAAATGGCTCAGTGAAGGCGAACAGAGTCTTGGTGCTGAGCGGCTTCCTGTCGTACTTCACCACCACCACCCTGCTCCTCAGCTGACCATAGAACATCTTCAGTTTGATTACAGCATTATTACATGTATCTGACTACCATGTGGCTCAGCAGGAGACACACAGATCAGAAACATGAACCAACATGTGTTCAAAAGACCTTTGAACACAACCACCTCACATTATGCACACTGTGTACAAATGACTCATAACACGCCATCTTACATAACTTGAAAACCATCGGTGTGCCTGTGTTTCAGTGAGTGTGTATTTTGTATCAGAATCACCTTCATTAACCAATGTGTGTGCACAAACAAGGAATCTGACTCTGATTTTAAGTTGCTTTTAAAGTGAAAGTTTAAGAACAATTTACAGGTGAGAAATGTCATTAACAAGTGACTTCACATTTTATTCATATTTTATTACATGTTCTAAAGGACAAATATTTTGTTCCTCTTTTTGTGAATATGGTAGTTAAATTGTGCACATTAGTTAAATGACTAATGTTTAATATCTGTGCATGGACAGTAAAGTTAAACTGTAGTTAAATACTTAGTGTGTAAACATAGCAGGTCAATCACAGTTTCTTATTCGGATTAAAGCTCTTTTCTGTTACCACATATTGTTCTTTAAAGTCCAGGTGATCAATACCAACTCTAAACTAGCTTCAGCTCGGACTGTTCAGGGTACATAACACTCAAATAGCTACTTATCTCTGGATTCTCACTGTGTTTTTCTATTCGTGCTTTAGATGATTCCCTGCTTTGAGATGTGTACTCTTTTCTGCTGGTACAGATTTTGTTGATGACTTCAAAATGAACCTCTCCTTTCACCTATAAGTCACATGTGTTACTTCTAAGACTTAAACCTATCAGAGTTTTTTGTAAGAAGTTTTAGTTTGAGACTCAGTTTGTAAAGTGTACATCCTGTCATGGTGTCTCTCCTGCAGCTTTGTGTGCATCACGGATTAAAAAGAAATGCAGTTTCATCTGTCAAAACGTGAATCAACTCGAGGTCTCCTCTGCTGTTCATTCAAATAGCTGACTCAAAGGTGACAGCCCTACAGGAGTTATTTTAAATCTTTACATGCAAACCAGATTAATGAAAACAGATGCAGACTTAACTGAAGTGCATGGATTACTTTTATTATCTGTAATTTAAAGGAATATGATTTTTTTGGGGAGATGGATTTACTAATTTGAGGGACCTTTTGTTTCATAAGATCAGTGAATTATGTTAAAGACAGAAAAGCACAAACTGACCTTATTTTGTACCGGCTGGTTCTTTCCTGACAGACCAGGACCTCCACCTCCTCCTGACACACACAAACAACACACTCAATGTTAACACCACTGTTTTGTATATCCTGCAGAGAAGTCAGATCAGTTCATTCCCTGCACAGAAACAATAATATCATCCTTGTGTCTTACCCCAGCTGGAGGACATCCCTCCTGCTGTCTGAGCTGAAGACATGGGGGCAGGTCCCAGCAGTCCTGTCGACAGGTTGGGGGTATCCAGAAGACCACCACTGAAACAAAGACACAAGATCAGTCAGATATCAGTAGATCTGCAACAATGGACGAGGTCAGTGAGTGAGTCTTACCCTCTGCCTGACGACATACCAGGGTCCCATTCTGGATACCTGAAAGAAACAACATTTACCATCATTAGATCTCCAAACTTCACTTAAATACTAACTTGATCATTGTGTATTTGAGTGACTCACATGTTGAGCAGCAGCCGTCTGTTTTCAGCATGTCGAAGTCCATCGTTGTGTTGGTTCCACTCCTATACATTCAAACAGAGTTACAACACAAGCCGCCTCTGCTTCATTTGTCCTACCTTTAAAGGATTTCACCTAAAGCTTGAGAGTGGTCAACCAAAGCACTCAGGCTTAATGTCTTTAAGTCAACACTGTGGAGTCAGAAATTAAATATATGTACAAAACACAGCCTTCTGTCTTCTCTGTAAAGACTTTCCTGTCTAACGCTGCAACAAGTAATGTGGTAGATACTAATGACTGTGGTTGAATCTGTTCTATCTTAACTATCTGAAATATGACTTCTAATCCCACAGAGCACAGCATTATGGGTGAGATAATTATGATAATAAGCAAATAGCAGTCATTCATATTTTATGTTAATGGATGGGTCAAGGTACAAATGTTTAGGCTGGTTAAACATCCAGATTTAGAGATGTCCTAGTTGAGTTTAGACCCTGAACCAGATCAGCTGATACGGAGTCCTGAAACAGAACCAGATAGAACAACTCTTTAATATCCATATTAAATATATATTTATTTTGGTTTGATATGTTTTGTTTTCTCATGTCAAAAAATATAAACATTTGCCAGTGACAAGTTATTTTTTGTTTTGAACTTTAACAAAGCCTCCAAAGTTTGCACTAGCTGATCCACCTGGTTTAAACAGCTGATTCAGAGACTCAGAGATTCTGACATTAAGTGATGTCATCATGTAAAGAGATGCGATTGGTCCAGGGCGTGTCAGACTAGACTGCATTGATTCTTAAAGGACTAAAATCTTCTGAAAACGTGTGTGAGGAAGAAAATGTGAGGGATGTCAATTTTCACAATAAAAAATAAATTCTACTGTGCCATGATTCCAGTGTAAGTTGAATAACTTTTATAAAGATTGTGAACATTACCTAGCTGGAGGAAGCCAAAATGAAGGAGAACAAGTAATGACAAGAACATGGTTACAGGGTAGACTTCTGCCTTAAGATGTTTGATGATGACTGCAGAGGCTGAATTTGGCAGTTTACTACTGCAGAGCTTCTCGGGTAAGAAACTCAAGACACATGCTGTAAGTTGATTAAAACAAGGAAATTACAGAATGCAGACTTAGCCTCCGGTCATTGGAACCATGAGGGATGATTACCATCTGGTGCTGACTGAAGTGGACAATGACCTGAGCTCAGGTGTCTGACCTGAAACTTTTGTATTAATCCGAGAAGAAGAGAGGAAGGAGGCTGGATGGTACTCACCATGATGGAACGAACGTCAAAGTCACAAAGAGAGCACACATGTGGGAATACGGGGGGGCATGACTCCCAAGAAGTCTTGGACTTTTCTGTGTGGCGGGGGGCCAATTCTCCTCGACATAAAGATGGGGTCTGAGGAGGACAGGCCCATGCCAAGGCTGCTGTAGGAAATGGAATCATGGTGGGAAAGCTCAGAGTACAGCCTCTCCCTGCTCCCACCTCCACCACTGCTGCTGCTGCTGCTGTAGTTTAGGCTATAGGCCCGGCTGGGAGTGTTGTCCTGCAGAGAAGTGTACCCAAAGTCTGCACAGGACTGGGCCCGCGCTGAACCCTGACCCAGAGAAGGACCCCCCATCCTCCCCATGGGTGTGTTATCCCAGCTGTCTCTTCCTCCTTGATATGCAGCCTCAGAGGACATGGAAGACGCCCCCCTCCGCTCCCCTGCCTGTCCTTTGCGGCTCTTGAGCTGCCTGAGGATGTGCGGCAGCGTCTCAACGCTGATGTCCTCTTCAGGGATTTCAGCGAGAGCGTCCAGGTCAGAGGGCGACAGCCCTAAACTGGCGAACAGCTTCATGGTGCTGCCAAGATGGTTGCTGCTGCCAAGCCTGGACATCTGGGACCCGCTATCATTGCCCTCCATGCCACCACCACCCACACCCGAGGACATGCCCCCCATCTGCCGGCTGGATCTCTGTTCGTTCATGCTGAAGTTCAAGGTCTCTGCGGCGGCCAGGAGCCCCCGACCCACGGCAAAGTGTTTCTGACCTCCGTCTGACTGTGACTTCTGAGACATGACGTCGTCACAAAGTGGATCTGCTCTCTGGTTTCAAAATGTTTCAGTGCAGGCGAGTCAAGATAAAGATCGAAGCAGGCCGAAAAAAAGGTTTGTTCTTTAAGGGTTGGAGGAAGTAAATGTCTCATAAAGTCTTTGCAAAGAATAAACTCTGTGAAAGTGCAGGTGAACCCCTCCTCTCTGGAGAACGTCTTATTTCTGTTGAAACACAATGAGGCAGAGACACTCTTCAAACACTGCCTCTACTAAGACAACGAAAGACAGTGGAGAGGCACTGAGCCACAGCAGCATGTGCAGTAAACGGAGGGATTCCGAAACAGTAACCTGAGCAAAGGTAAACTGCGATTACAGGGACATGAAGGAAATTAAAGAAGAATAGGAAAGGAGAAAACGCCCTGTAGTCTCACAATTCACCTCAGACAAGGAGGGAGAAAATGAACTGATCTGGAAAGAGTGTTTGAAACATCCTCACTGAATAAAGAAACACTCGGAGAACCGTAGGAAATAGTCAAAGAGAAATGTGATTAATCAATTAAGCCTCTATGTGAATATAAAAGTTTGATGACAACGAGAAGGACTATAAAGTGTGTTCAATTATTTTGAAAGAGGAGACAAAACTGGACCAAAACTCAACCTGACTTGTAGCATTCGTAACACAGCTCAAGCATGATAATAAACACGGGGGAACACTATCTAGTAGTTGAATGCATGAAAACTCAGTTATGTGCAAATTTGAACCACAGGTTTTAAATGCAGGGAGCAGACACAAGGACCTGTTCTGTGGCTGTAGCTATGGTAACAGGTGCTAGCTCGGTAATATTACTCCCAATTTTTCAAACTCAGACAAAGCGTATATATGGTCATAATCAGTAGTAAACCCTATAAATTAGTTATACATTGCCGAATTGTAATATAAAGTCCGTATTAAGATATAATCCAGGTAACAGGTCATGTGAAACAGTAGAGGCTAGCTTCACTAATACGACTATTCATTTCATTAGCTTTGTCGTACACGCTAACGCTTATACCAACGTCGTAAGGACTTAGCTTCAATTACAACTTTCACATACGACTGTGTGAAAACTGTTATATGTTACTCTATCAACTAAAAACACTAATTAACAACTATGGTTACAAAAAATAAACAGTCTTACCCGTGTTTTGCACTGTGTAGCTTGAAGCTACCACAGCGAGCTCCACATAGACCGTTGACAGGATTATCGCGATGTTTGGTTTACTAGAACGAGATGTGAATGAAACAAGTTTCATGTTTTCGCTGTTCTCTCATCTTCTTAATTGTTTTTTTTTATTGTGTACGTGTTCTTACCTCTTACAAAAGGTAGTACACAGTTCGCTCTTGATCCAGTGTTTTCATTGAGCTGCAGTTAATTTAGTAAAATACGCGAGACGGGTAGGTATGGTGGTATCCAGTCTTCAGAGACTACATTGTTGCCTTCAAGAGACATCCGGAAGATCCATGCTTAAGTTTGGTAAAAAGTCGAAGGACGATATGTATGTATCCCTTTTTCGTGAAGAATATAAAATAAAATAAAAAACAACCTTGGTGTTATGTTTCAGAATTATGAGATCGTAAATAAGATCTAGGCTATCATAACATATTCTTACCTTTTCAGTGACAAGTGTTTTCTTACATTCGCCTGCCTGACTATGTAAAGGTATCAGTATAACAAAGCAAAGATTAGGAAAAAGTATACTTTTTTTGATATGATATTAACTTTCTCCTTGTCCTTCCATTTGCCCTCTATATAACCTAACAAACCCTCGGTATTTTGCACTACAGTAATTTCAGACACTGAAATAATTGTCTTTTGGTATAAATGGAAACACAGACATCTGGTAAAAGAAAACTGTCATACAAAAGGATGTTACTGGTCACGGGCATCATATTGTTTATTTAACTTAAAGAATAACACGACATTAAAACATCTTAATTGCACATATGCATTGATTTTGTGCAGTTTTGACAGTGTGCAGGAGTTTGCCTGCAATTTTGATGGACCTGTTCCTCTCCAAAGAACCCGTCGTATTAAACAAATGTTTGTTTGTTTTTAAAGCTTCAGCACTTTCCTTTCAATCATTTAAATAAAAAAGATAATATCATTTTAAAACACGTAATGTATCAAAGTATTAAACATGTTTCTTCAAAGTTCTTTGGGCGGGGACAGAAATAGAAGTCAATAAATGTTCTTTTAAGTATTTACATGTAGCAGATGTAGGTTTAAGTGTCTCCTTGTACACAAAGTATGCCTGATCATCACGTGAATGACATCAATAGGCTAAACGCAAAAATGTCAATAATGCCAGAAGTGTCCAACTTTCCGATTTTCAAGTCCCGTTTAGTTTAATTAAGTGATGTATCACTTGAAGGCAGCAGGGCGTTCTGTCCAATCACAAGCGAGCATGGAGTGACGTTGGAGATGTAAACAAACAGGGGCAGCGCGGCCATTACAGTTTCAGAAGAGTTCGACACAGAGTTGACCGTTGTGTCCTGTGCTGTCGGGAAAATCAGGTTTTCAGGTATTTCAGATTTAAAAAACACAGCGTTGTGTATTCTTACGTTATTTTAACATGTTTCAATGTTTGTCATGATGTTTTTCTGTGGATGTTACTGAGTTATTCTGCTGTGTTCACTGTGAAAATGGCAAGAGGCAGCTACAGTCCTGAGCAGGCAGACAGCGGCCATCACAGCGACCCTGAAGGTTTGACATGACGGACCAACTGTTCACTGTCTGAAGGTTAAATCTGTCCTCTGTGAATCTGTCCTCTGTGTGCTCTGCAGTGTTGAAGGCGTGACTTCTGTGATCCAGGAGAGCAATGAAAGACCCGAGTCTCAGCAACGTCAACACCAACATGACCATCAGCAACGAGGTCATCCTCAGCAACCAGTTCATCACTGAGGAAGACCCGTTCGCTGAGTACATGTGGATGGAGAACGAGGAGGAGTTCAACAGACAGGTGAGAGCCCGGCCCACAGCACACCTGAGGGACAGGTGAAAGATGAACTGTTTCACAAACATACTAGGGTTTTAAACATAACAGATTTTTAAACTTTGATACCATACAATTAAAATCAAACTTTGTATGTTAAGGTTGTGGAAATTGTCGATACTTTTCGATGCCGCTTGTTTGTGTACAATTTCTTTATTTTTATTTTCAATAGCATCTAAAAGTAACAAAGCTTTAAATAAAAACTGCAACTATTTCATTTGACAGGAGTGTTATAAATCCATCAAAAAATGCTCTCAAAACGCTGCCAATGTACTTGTGCATTTTAGACAGTGTGCAGGAGTTTGCTTGTAATTTTTGATCATTAAAAACAAGTAATTAACAAGTATTGGTTGCCATGGTATCAAACAGGTATCGATGTCGTTCGACTTTTACTATCCTATCAAACGTTAAATTCTGGTATCATGACAACTCTAATATGATACATGTTTCAACACCACAGTCACACAAATAGACCACAGTAACAAAAACATTGGCAACGTTTCACTAACAAAAAGCTTCTGAAGTTTGTGATACCATCATTAAACTGAGACTGCATTGCTCGAGTATTAAAAAATGTGACATCTTTTACACAGACAGGTGAGCGTATCAGACGGAGACCAGGTCAGCACATGAATGCATCATTATGACCTCACAGAGCCAGGATGTTTTTTTAAATCCACTTTTACATTGAAATCTGTCACTCACATGGCGCTCACACAGACGATGACAGGTATGTCTTCAGTCCGGTTCTTCATTTGTTCGATTGTTATACAGCCTGTGTGTGTGGTGTCTGTGTGTGTTGTTGCAGGTGGAGGAGGAGCTGTGGGAGGAGGAGTTTATCGAGCGTTGCATACAGGAGCTGCTGGAGGAGGAGGAGCAGTGGGAGTGGTTCATCCCGTCCAGAGACCTCCCCGGTCAGACCGTCAGTCAGCTGCAGGATCAGATCAGCCTGCTCGTCCTGGACTCAGATGTGCACGCAGACGCAGACTACGAAATTGTGGTGAGTTCTAAGGTTGTTAAAATTTAATAACCTTTGATATTTCTTTGTTAACATACAATAAAATCCTACGCACTACATACAATTGCAAAAAATATTGGCAGCGTTTGCATACGGAAAAACACTTTGTTGTACAATTAGGACAGTGAGCAGCAGTTTGTTTGCAATTTTTGATAAAAACACGAATGTTCCCAAATTGGGTGCATAGGACTTTTACTTTTGTTGCCATGGTATCAAAAGAGGTATTGATATTGTTTGATTTTTTACAAGAATCGTATCAAAGTTTAAAATTCTGGTAACAGAACCCTAACAACAACAAAATACTGAAAAGAGCTTTAAATGATGTGAAAACAAAATAAAGTCATATTTTAATAAATAAAAATAGTTTTTATTGTTGCCACAAAGCTGTTAGACACACACACAGACCTGAGAATGTCTCATGGTCCTTCTTTTCTCCATCAGGTGAACAGCAATCTGAACCCAAATGCCAAGGAGTTCATCCCGGGGATCCAGAAACACACCATCTGACCCCACCAGGCTCCGCCCCCTATCCCCGCCTCACTCCGCACTGTGACATCATCAACAAGATGTCTGCTGTACTTTCCAGTCGCCACTCAACCTTCAGCCTGACGTGTTGCCAAAGTTCTGTGCTCGCATGTGTTCAACTTGAGTTACTATAGTTACTGAAATGTCCACCTGTACACCGGTCTGTCTACCTGTGTGTGTGTATTTAACTCTCTGAATGTAAATCAGCTGAGAGTGTTTGTGTGTGTGTTCACTTTGATCCAGAACAAACCCCTTTCTGTTACCATCAGTTCTGATGTCTCACTCGAACATTTTTATTTGCACTTTTATAAAAAAAAATCTAAAAACAAACTGTGTTCACATTTTATTCTGAGTTTAGAACCAGTCTGATCCAGTTTACACCTGGTCTGATCCGGTTAAGACTGGTTTAGTCTTTGATTTATTGCACTTCTCCATATATCCCAGCATCCTTTGTGGTTTTGTTCCGTGCTGCCTGTCAGAGCTGTCGGCTCTCTGCTGCCTCATTAACTGCTGTTTGTTTGTCAGTTTTTCTAAATGCACATAAAGTACTGTATAAAAAGTCATATAAAGGAAAAAGTTGTAAAAAAAATATCTATTTTTTCTAAATCTATTTGAAATAAATGTTTATGGAGAAAAATCCCTGTGTTTCAACTCCTCAGTTGTTTGGTGTTTGATCATTGATCTGCATGTTATTTTATAATAAAAGATCTGAAATGTTAAAAGAAATATGAATCTGATGTTAAACAAACATTCTGTAAAAGTCAAGCTGCAGTCAGAAGCTGCTTCTGACACTTTTCTCTGTTGTGTTAAGTGTAGTCAAAATACCAGAATTGAAACTTCAGTATGATTCTGTCTTGTAAAGTTTTTTAAAGCACTTTTCCATACTATCAATCATTACAATAACACAGAATGCATCATTTTAAAATGTGGTAAATGATTAACAAGTACAAACAGGTTTGGATTTGTTTCAGTAGATCTGTTCAGCCTGCAGCAGTGATAGATACAGGCTGTAATGTCAGCAACATCGTCCTGGATGGATCATAGTGTGTCCACTAGAGATAGAGCTTTTTGTTAAAGAGGAAGATGATTTTTTTTATTACAAACAGCTGTTACATCGCTCTCCTCAAACACACCAGACTTCATTGATAAAAACAGGAGTTTTACCTCATAGATCACGGCTGTTGCTGGTCTTCTGCTGTATTGATCTATTTTACTTTTGCCTGCAGAAACAATCCACTGGAGCAATGTTTGTATTTATTGATCATTTGATTAATAAATACAAACCACAACGTGGTTATACACAAGAACAAGGAACACAATAAGGAAAAAATACTATTGCGTTTTTTATTCCTATTGGCTACTATCAAGGTTTGACCGCTTGATGGCAGAGGGAATGGAAGAATTGGAATAGCGGTTTGTTTTCCTGAGGGGCGCTATGAAGCGGCGGCTCAGAGGACAGTACATGGTCCTGTTAGCTTTATGGACCACCTGCCTCTCCAACAAAGAAGGCAAGTCTCTCTGCTGGGCCCCGATTATTTTGGAGCAAACACAATACTGTCTTTTACACACAAACTGTTGAACCAGCAGATAAAAGAAAAAGTTAAGTGACTTTAAATAAATTACAATTTCGTTACAGACATGAAAGGAATTTCACTTCCTCAGTAGAAGAATTCTTCATTGATCTCGCTTAACAATACATTCAGTGTTCACATGGAACATTAGTTGTGAGTCACGGATATTGGTACCTCCTGACGAGTCCCAGAGGGCGGTGAACAGCAGACGTCCTCCTCCAAATACCCAACTGGCCCCTGCTGTCCACACAGACCAGCTCTGGCCCCCTGTCCTTATTGGCTACAATGAACTGAGCAAACAACAGATCCCCCACCTGCAACAGGTCCTCCACTAGCATACAGGGGAGGACGGAGGGAGGGTGGGTTTAAATTAACAAAAATTATTATGGTGTTGGATGCTGCAGATAGATTTTTGGACATTGTGGACTCTGTAGAGAAGTTGGATAAAAGTCTAAGGGAAAGGCTGGCATAAACTCAGACAAGTGTGTCAGGGTTGTTTCACGGTGAAGGATTTGAAAGGGAGGACTTTGGGGGGGCACTGTATAATATTTTTGCACTGTGTGAAGCTAATCACGTCCAATAGGTGGCGGCAATGCAACAACTACGGATACCAACTGCGATTTGACTCCACAGAAGAAGAACTTCTGGCTGTAGGAACTTTATTCTAACAGAGGTGCTGCATGTATAACCTACCTGTTGTTAAAGGCAGGTTTCTCAGTAAATCTGTCTTCGGGGTTGATATCAGTGTATAAAGTGAACTCGGTGTGTCTGCATATTCACCCTCCTCTGCTGTGAGTCCGTCCAGAACATGTTGGGAGCTTTGTGTCGTAGGACGCCGCTTTTACACACCAGCAGCCGGTCCCCGCTCCACCTCAGACGCGGACCACACACCAACTTCTCCGGCTTCACGGGAGCCTAGTGGGATGGTGTCGTCTGTGTAAAAGGAGAAATTATCTCCCGGAAACAAAACCTGTCCGACTTTATCTTTCAGAGAGGTAAACCTTTCTGCTCTCCAGCAGCTTCACTTACATGTATTGTTGTTCTGTGACGGACTGAAATAAATGTGACACATAGGAAACCTCAGCCTGCAGCGCCCCCTGCGGAGCCGGAGGATAAAAAAAGTACAACCGAACGGTTTCAATGTTACAGAACAATTAATAAAATAATAAAACGTGTTATGGGTGTGGCCGTTTTACTTTCAGTGATTAGTTTCCAGATTTGGTTAGTATTATAATTATGTTCATGTTTTAAACTTTTTATTTATTTCTTCTTTTTCTTTTCTTTGATTTTATGAAGAACACAAATAGCCATAATGTTAAATATGTTGAATGGAATATCTGACTATTATTGATATATCTCTGTTTCTGTCACTAAGGCTATTTAACAGAGCAGTGAAATGTGTAATACTAAACAAAAACTTTGATTATATTTTTCTCTTTTTAAACTCTATCTGTAGTTTGTCACAAAGTACAACCAGAATCAGAAATACTTTATTAATCCCAGGGGGAAATTCGGTTGTTACCGTTGCTCTAACACACAATACAGCGGTAGGAAATATACAAAGGTGAGTATTTAGGTAAGAATAATACAGTCCGTCTATTAAAGCGTATGTTTTTATATTAAAGTGAAGAACATAAAATATACACACGTTATTCAGTATTACCGAGGTAGTATTATTACATGTAGTAAACTGGAAGCAGTTGCAATATTTTCAGTATTAGCTTTGTTTTTGTTGTTGTCCAGCAGAGGGCGCTGTTGGCTTTTTTTCATCACAGATTTAAACTGAGAGCTTTCACTCTGCTCCTTAAATTGTTGTTGTATTCTGTTTCCACTTGTTGTTCGCCGTCTTTCTGTGTGCTCCTGTTCTCCTTATTAACAGGTCAGGTGAACAGGTTGTTGTTGGTGCTAAGGTTCCTATAAATACAAACACAACTTGTTTTTAGGACAGTGGATCAAATCTGCCCAGATTAACCTTCATCACATCTCAGGAGTGTTTGTGTGCACAGGCACAAACATGAATTTTTGATATTTGAATGTGAAACCTTTTTCAAAAACATTTTAAAAAAGAAAAAAAATTAACCCAGACAGACTAAAAAAACACCATTTACGAACAATGAAAACTATAATATAGTCAGTCTTCCTATTTAATACACACACACACACACAGAATATATAGAATAATATATACACATACGCACACAGAATCTAAAGCAGCGTTTCATTGGCAGCAGCTCCTGCAAGTAAAGTAGGGAGGGGAAAGTCTGTGGTGCAGGAGGTTTCAATGTTTGGATGAATTTATGTGAGAGGAAGTTCCTCCTGCTCGCTCCTCTGTTTTCTTCTTCTTTAGTGTCTCAAAAACAAAGACCCCTCCATACATCAGCTGACCCCCCCACCCAGGTCATAGCTAGACCAGGACCACAGCCATGCATGTTGATGAGGCGTCTTGTGTGTGTATTTGTCAGAGGGGGCGTGGCTTCGGGACTGCAAGTCGTACATTCTTACAAAGCTCTGGTTGGTCGATTGTGGTGTCAGGGAATGTGCAGCAGCTACAGATGTCTGCAGAGAGCCATCAGGTCATGACCTCAGTGTCGGTGTCAGGACCGCCCCCCACCTCCAGCTGCATCATCATCATCACCTTCATCCTTCTCTTCCTCCTTCTCCACCTCCTCCTTATGGAGAGATGGAGCGAGACTCGGCTCTTTGTTCTGATCACGGCTCTTTAAACCGATAGCTCGGTGCAGAAACATTCTGCTGCTCGCTCATGCCCAAGATCAACTGAACAGAACTGAAGTGAGGAAATCTTTCTGTTGAGACCTTTGACTGTATAAAGAGATGGACAACAGCCCCCCCCCCCCCCCCCCTCCTTCCTGTAGTGCAAAAGCGAAGCCAAAATACCCCCATGACAAGCACTGTAACATTGTACATTTGGAGACTGTCTGTGCAGTAGAGATCAGCTGGTGGAGCTGCAGAATTGATGTCCTGCTCAAAGTTCAATTACTGTATTGTAAGTGTTTGTTACATTTCCTCTCACCATTTCTCTTCTACTCTGACAAAAGGGTGCACACAGTGCTGCAGGCGTTTGTTTGTCAACACACTTGTCAATCGTGGTGATGTGATAATTAGATTTGCCAGAAAAATGGCTAAGAAGAAGAGGACGGTAATGTATGAAGCTAAGAAGAGAAAAGCTAGTTACTGAGTAAGAAGCAGAGTGTACATCCCTGCAGATATTATACGTAACAGATTGTGAGGTATCGCTGTCGGTGTCATCATTGTCTCATATTTTGCAGCTTTACCGGGTGCAGAAAGTCCTCTAACCCAAGTTATACCTCAGGCTTGCATACAAATATATAAACAAATTCATCCATATAATAAATCACAGTTTTTCCATCTCAATCTACAAGTTAGCGT
Organism: Tautogolabrus adspersus; assembly: GCA_020745685.1. Taxonomy (NCBI): domain Eukaryota; kingdom Metazoa; phylum Chordata; class Actinopteri; order Labriformes; family Labridae; genus Tautogolabrus; species Tautogolabrus adspersus. Next base: position 23,824,410 of record CM036540.1, on the reverse strand, counting down.
CTGGAACCTTAAAAACCTAACTCAACTAGCATGTAATAAGTTACTCTCTCTAACGTAGCCATTTAGCCACAGCCATAGACATCTTGGTTACAGCTGACATTTACACATACACATACTCCACATGCAAACAGTTTGCCAACAATGGGCTGAAGACGGTTGCTGTGTCATATTTGCACAAAAACTAGTAATATCACTGTACCTCATCAGTCCACATGATCTCTTTGGCTTTATCGCGACGTCTTTGCCGTCTTCTCCACCCTCTGCTTGTCAAAAAATGCCCGTTGTGCGGAGCACTATGTCTGTTTCACCACAGTGCAGATACACTCAGAGACCTTCGGTGGGCGCCAAAGCACACCAAACTGAACATTGATTTATGAGCAGGACCAATGTTCACCTTCCTCTCAGCCTAAACATCAACATTTATCAGAGAGAGTGAATGAAGACAAACAAACACTTAAGCTGTTTTCACATATGCACACCAGAAAATATCTCACAGCGGGAAACGGGGGAGGGGAGACGTTATGTAAAAAAAAAAACGACACAGAAGTAGTGGATGAAGCAAAAGAGTCCCCCACACATCGCTATAATGACAATATTTCAATGCTACATAGTTCGACAGAATCACAACATAATGCAGCAGTTTAATTATGTGCACAGAGATCGTAGCAGTCACATACAGTGTGCACTAACTAGACAAATTCCTTGTATGTGTTAATGTACTTGGCAATAAAACCCGATTCTGATTCTGATTCTGAACTTCAATCAGAGTTTATAAACGTCCCATTGGCTCAAGGTGAATTATCTTGATAATATCCTGCTGCGTCCTCACATCAGCTCACTCGGACTTGTTGCAGAAAAAAATACTAGGGGGCTATTCCATTGTTCAATAATCTGACACAGGAGTGCGTCACCAAAAAAGCTTCTCTCATCTCATTTTCATCCTTTTTATTCAATTTCAAACCTTTGTGTGATAAAAGATTCAGAAACTATTTTTCCAAAACAACAAAGTTTAAAATGATCAAATATTTGCTTAAACATATTCTGACTCTTTTTTTTTCTTTCAACAGATTAAACTGCCTGTTTTTACCATCGACACACTTTCATCTTTTTCCATTTTCTCAGTCTTTTATTTACCTTTTTTCATTTACTGTTCCTTCCTCTCTGTTTTCTCTGAGGCTGAACTCTTCTTCTTCTTCTTGTCTTTCTTCTTCCTCTTTTGTTAAACATGCAGAGGTTAATCTCTTCTTTGTGTATGATGAATCATGAATGAACTGATATCTGTTTTTGTAAATTAATTGATGGAAAGGTTTGTTTAGTTAAGTTAAATATGTTTATTTGATGAGAAATCACATTTTTTCAAACCCAACTAGCAACACACAAACCTTGAAACCTGATGATGCAGAGAAAGGATAACCCCCCCGCCCACCTACCCATCCACACACGCACACACACACACACACACACACACACACACACACACATACACACACAAGCTTTCACATGCAAACGAAGCAGACATATGGAGAGGAGGTCTCTGAACTGCAGCTCCTAAAGATTCAGATTGTATGACAAATCACGTCCAGACCCCCCCCTATGAACCCCCCACCAGACAACAGCTTCATTAGGCCGAAAGAAGTTTTTGCAGCTCTTACACCTCCTCCTCTCCTCTCCTCTCCTCTCCTCTCCTCTCCTCTCCTCTCCTCTCCTCTCCTCTCCTCTCCTCTCCTCTCCTCTTTCCTTTATCTCTTCATTATCTTGAACACATCCTCTTTTCCTCCTCCTCTTCTCTCTATTCTATCTCCCCCTCCTCTTCTCCATCTCCTCTTACTCCTCCAACACTCGACTATCTTCCCCTCCTCCTCTTCAAACACCTCCTTGATTTTCTCTCCTCATCCTCCTCTTTCTCATCTCCCCTCCAACTCTCATATTCTCTTTCTCTTCTCCTATTCTTTCTTCTCTCCTCATTCTTCAACCTCTCCTCTTCTCTTTGGCCTTCTTCTCCATACCCCTGCTCTTCCTCCTCTCCCCCCTCCAATGCCTCCTCCTCCTTCACTTCTTCTTTGTTGGGGAGATTTCATTTCTTCAAACCACATGCCCCCTCCTCTCTCCAGTCTAATCAGAGCTCACTCGCCCGCTCAGACATGTCTTTCTCTCTTTAAAAAAGTGTTGATGTTTGCTCACATGTTTTCTGCATGATATTAGGCCGTGATGCTGTGCATTCTGGGTTTTACGAGCTGTTTGACCTCCTGTCTGACAGCAGTTTTTTACTTAATGAAACACAAATAATCTTTTTCCGGATAATTTTCTAAAAACAGGTTTGAAGTTTCATGATCACACATGGTCTATTTTGCGTTTATGTCAATGCTACTTGTGGTTCAACCCAATCACAATATCAAAAGAAGAAACAGAAAACGTAATGTGCACGGAGATAGCAACAGTCGTGCGCCAGTCGAGTGATGTAAATGTCATCAACCCCTCTTGAAAATATCCTGCTGTGTTATCACCTGAGCTCACCCCGACTTCTTGTGGACAGTTTTTTAGGCAGCTGGCAGGAAAAAGTCTGGGTAAAGACAGGGAGAAAAATGTTTTCTCTGAACAACAGGTGTCCAGGTGAGACCAGGTGACAACAGGTAAGAGCAGCTGAGTCCAGGCGTGAACAGGTAAAACCAGTCGGGAAGAGGTGAGTCCAGCTGAGAAAAGGTGAATTGATGTAAGAACAGATGAGAACAAGTGAGTCCAATTCATGTCTAGTAAGTCCAGGTGAGAACAGGTGAGACCAGATAAGAACAGGTGAGATCAGGCAAGAGCAGGTTAGACCATGTGAGAACTGCAAGACCAGGTGATACCAGAAGAGTCCACGTGACACCAGATGAGACCAAGTGAGTTGAGCCAGCTGGTCGTAAGACATGCTTTAAGTCTCATGATCTGTCTGTAAGAGGCTTCACCTCCTCCTCATCACCACCTCTTACTCTTCTTTATTCCATCCTCCTCCTCTTCCCATCTCTCCCCTCCCCTGGTTCTCCCACTCTCTACACATAGGATTGATGTCTCCTTCTGCTCCCCTTTCTTCCCTCTCTTCTCCTCCCTCTTATCCTCTCCTCCACCCCCTCTCCTCCTCTTTGTACACATACAGGATCGATGTCTCCTCCTATCCCTATTCCTCCTCCACCTTTCCTCCCCCTTGCTCCCCCTCCTTTCTTCTCCTCTGTACACCTGTACACTGAGGAGGACTAGGTTTTCCTCCTCTTCTCTTCCCCCTCCTCTCCCCTTCTCTCCTTTTTCTTCTCCCCTCTGTACACAGACTGAGGAGTTACGTCTCCCCCCCCCCCCCCTTCTCTTCTGTACACAGAGGAGGAGTGATGTCTCCTCTTCTTTGTCTCCTCTGTCCCTCGTTATGAATCTCTTCCCCTCTCCTCACAGTCGCCTTGTTGTTCAGGAAGGTTTTAATCTGAAGGAACTTTGTCGTCAATCCTCGTCCTGAATGCTGCCGCCGCCCTCGCAGTGCACCCCTCCTCCTCCATCAATCTGCTGATGCATTCTGGGAGCAGCAGCTTCCCATTCACTTGTCTACTTGTGTTTGCTCAGAGTGATAATTTACCTCTAGTTTACCCAACATTATGACCACAAAGACACCATGTGAACCAGGGTTCATCTGCTGCCGCCTGCTGCCACGGCAACCCCACGATCAGAACACACGGCACCTAAAAGACAACAAGTCCTCATGGAGCCTCGAACACAGGATAGAATCACTTTAACTCCAGCCTACGATCTGTCTGATGTCACACCAGCAATTCGCCTGACCTCTCGTCTGAGACACGCAGTTGATTGGTTGTCACTGAATGCTTACAAACATCTCACACCTGTCCTCTGGTGGTCTCTGAGACTGTCTTTGGATCCCACCCAATCCCCTGCAGGTCTGAAAACCTCATCCCTCCTGTTTTTCTCTCGTAAATTATCATCATTATAAAATACATTTGCCCTGAGTCAAGCTCCACTGAGCGCCCCCTGAAGGCCTGCAGACTTCTGCTGTGATGATATGCAGTGCTTGTTTTTTGACTTTACTTACTTTATATGCTTTGGTGGTTTGCTTTGTGCTAACCTGTTTCATCTATCTGCAAAATGTTTTTGTGGCTTGTTGTTGTTTTAGACTTTTAAACATGTTTTAAAATCTGCTTTGTTTCTGAGTTTGCAGACGGTTTCTCCTGATAGAAATCTTTTGGTTGTTGTGTGTTTTTCCTTGCAGGCCACTGTAGATCCATTAGCACTCTAAAAGTGAAGTGTTGTGTTGTGTAGGTTAGGTTGTGTGTTGCAAGATTAAACAGTTTAAATTCAGTCTGAACAGATTCAAACTTTTACTTTCCTTCAGCTCCATCACTTGTTTTTGTTTCCTGCTTTTCTTCGAGAGTCCTCCAGCTTCCTTTTCATCTTCTCTTTTTGTAGTCTGATTATTTGTGTGGGTATGTGACTGTGTGTGTGGGTGTATGATTGTGTGTGTGCTCGTGTGTGTGTGTGTGTGTGTGTGTGTGTGTGTGTGTGTGTGTGTGTGTGTGTGTGTGTGTGTGTGTGTGTGTGTGTGTGTGTGTGTGTGTGTGTGTGTGTGTGTGTGTGCGTGTGTGTGCGTGTGTGCGTGTGTGTGGAGGGGGGGATCCTTTGGTTCATTTCAGTCTGTCTCATTTTCTCACGTGTTTCACTTCATTGAAATTCAATCACATCTCGTGTCGCTGAGACTTAATCCTATCAGAGCTTCACCCGGGACAGACCTCTCACTCTGCTTTTTTTCTGCTTCTCTTTCTTTCTTTCTTTCTTTCATTGTTGTTTTTTTGTTAATTTCTTCTTCTTTATCTCTTCATAGAGCTGCAGACACACACAGGGTTCATACTGAGCCCAACTCACATTATTACTTTTCAAAGTTTGAGTTTGAGTATCAACTACACAAAGACTGTGTTTTCTACAAGAAACAATAAGTCAAAGAAAATTAAAAAAACACATGAACCAGAGATACAAATAAATTCCATATATGATAAGCAAAAACAAAATATTGAAAAACTTCGTAGCCTCAAAACAGTGAAAAACTTCCATTAAATTTAAATTACCACAACAAAAGGAAATGTGTTGATTGAAAAATGTATGAGTCCAACACTGAGCAAAACAGAAAGACAACAATACAAGATTATATATTTATTTTTTATGTTTCTTGATTTTTATAATAATACTTGTCTCTTAAAACCACTTCTAAACAGTCAACACACAGTGATGAAAGGAAGCGGCAAAAATACAAAAAACAATATTTTGGTGAATGGAGTTTGGTTCTTCTGCAGGATGCAGAGTTAGAAGTTACATCAACATACCTGAATGATATCACTAAAGACATTATTTTGTATTCAATTCAAATCACATTATTAACACCACTGATTAAAAAAACCAGGTCGGTGAATTAATGTTTCCGTTCATTAAAAGAGCAGGACACAGTGCTTGCTCCGGCAGCACATATAATTAAAGAGCAGGACACACATGCACAAACACACACACACACACACACACACACACACACACACACACACACACACACACACACACACACACACAAATACACACACCAAAACTTGGGCCGTCCACACACTTGGCCATATAGTGTAAATGTACAGCGTGCCACCCACGTGCCCGTCATCTCTCAGCCAATAGGAGTGCAGCAGTAAACTGTTTACGTGCAGAGACAAGCTGTTCCATCACTTTGAAGTGACAGAGGCCATAAAACTCCAACTTGCCTCCAACTTCTTCTTCTACAGTTTCAGTATGTCAGAGTGTAAAAGGCTTCTCCTCCCACACACACACACACACACACACACACACACACACACACACACACACACACACACACACACACACACACACACACACACACACACACACACACACACACATCCACACACACTGTCTGATGTACTGTTCTGTGTGTTTCTGGTTCAAACCTGCTCACACCTGAGAGACAAACTGACTCAAATAGGTAAGGAGGTCAGGCTCTTGCTTTTCTTTTTTTTGTCTCTTTTTTTATGACTTACCTTCCATTTATTTTCTTTAAAACATATAACAGAGATTCACTGACACAGATTTACAAATACTGTACGTTTTTTTCCGACTTACTCTTTCGTCTCCTTTCTTGCTCTGTATTTCATTCTTTTATTTCTATTTTTCACATATTTAATTTTTTTCATACCTCTCTCTTACGATGCATTAAAACAAAAACAAAACCTAGAGAAGAAGCAGGTTTAAAGAACGCTGTTGAAAAGTAAACTGAACATGTGAGCAAAATCATTATGATCATTTTCACACCTGTTTCTTGTGTTGCAAAGAAAAAGAAGAAATCTGTGTCATTCCTTTCTGAGTATTTTGTGTTTTTCTCTCTGGGCTCTGCAGTCCTGTTGTCGGGGCCTCACTGAGGCTTGTGCCGGCCCTGCAGCCGGGGCAGAGATGATTTGTGTGCAGCCTGGGTTTGGTTTTGTTCCTGCTGAGCTGCATTTGAATAAGAATGATGCCAATAGAGTGGCTGAGGCAGAAAGAAAGCAGCACAAAAGGCCAGAGGAGCTGAATTTGGACGAGGGACAAACCAGGAGAGGAGTGAAAAGAAGTGCAGGGCGGACGGCCACAATGGAACAATTCACCTTCTAATCGCTTTGATATATTATACATGCCTGAAGACTCTAAACATTGTGTAATTATTTATAAATGACCGCCCCCCCCTCTGCAGAATAAAGCTGCAGAAAGACTCTGCAGGTCTCTGCTGAGCTGCAAACTGAATAAATGGAATAATTAATGGAAAATGGTATGCCTGTCTCATAAAGATGTCTTTAAAAAACACTTAAAGAAAATTGTCCTGTGTGTGCGTGCTCTCTGCACGGTTTACTGCTGAAAGGACAAACAAAAAGCCAGACTGCATGAAGTGAAACAGTTCAGGGTCACTCTCAGTGCTCCGTGTTGATCACTGTGGATCAGGCTCAGACGGCGGGTTGGACTCTCTCAGTCTGCTGAAGCTCTTTTACATCAGATTAAATGTCTGCTGAAAGCGTTGCTGGAACATTCTAGGGGCATACGACTTTGACGTCTGCCATTTGATATCACCATAAGCAGAAGGGATAGCATGCATCTCAAAACAAAAGTAATGCGTAAAGTATACAACACTTACAGTGCTAAAAAGTCATCCATGTTTTCACAGTTTTCAGCTTATTTATCTGCTTGTTTGGTATGTCACATAATAGGTCAACTGGAAGAAGATCCAATACTTACTAGCTGACAGTGAGGATATCGCCACCTACCAAAGTGGAGACGGACATACAGTACCTGTGTCAATTAATCCTTTTTCCCTCAGTGCATAAAACCAGGATGAGCACAGTAGTCTAATCAAATGGCCTTATCGAGCTAAAACATATAGCTCGACTTAACAGTGCCTGATTATGTGTGAGAAGGTGGTGTTCCTCAAGGCTCAGCTCTCCATCCCTTTTTTTTAAATAACCACCTGTTTCTACAGCCAACCATAACCTGCACAAACCTCTCAAACTTGTATTATCTATAAAAACACATTTATTTACGTCTTCGTCTCAGTCCTGAGAATTCTAACAGAGAAAAGTGTAAACTTGTGGTTTAAAGTTTAGTGTGACATTTAGCCCCAAAATCCAGGGCACACAATGTGCACAATTACCTCAAAGCAATTTGATGTTTTCAGATCAAAATCAGTTTTCACAGCAGCAGTCAGTGAAGAAGAAGGATGAAATGTTACCTCTAATCAGACTTCAAGCTCCTCTTACATTCAGCTCACTGATAAATACTCATACTGCGCTGTCTCTCCTCTCTCCTAATACATGAGGTTTAGAATGGAATAAAATTGAGTGCAAATATATGCCTTTAGAAAACACAAGGAAACACATTTAAACACAAGAAATACATTAGGACAACAAAATGAAAAAACAGACACGACAGAGTGAGGGCCTATAACACAATTATCACATATTGTGGTATAAGATAATCGATGAGAAAGTAGATTTTAAAATACATTTATGTCTGATGTTTATTATAAAAAAGAAACAAATGAATATATTCTCATTTAAATTATATGGTAAAATAAGTCAACTGTTCTATTTTTCGGTACTTTCTTTTTATTGATATTTTCAGAGTAAAACAAGGCAAACGAGAGAAGGTATAGGAAAAGAAAAGAAAAAGGGCATGGGTACCATTAGTGAAAAAAACAAAAAGTCATATCAGAGTTTTTCAGTTAAGGTTGGTTTCATTCTGTACAGTATATATAGTCCATTTCTTCCAGACCTTTATATATTGGTCAAATGTTAACCTTAATGAGAAGGTCAGTCTCTCCATGCAGTTTATTTCGTTGACGATTGCCAACCAATCATGCTTTGATGGCGGGTTTACCTGCAGCCACTTCCATGTGATGGCTTTCTTAGTTGCAACCAGAAGGACTTAAAAGAGATATTTATCGTGTGACATGAGATTGTCCAGGATTTTGCCCAGGTATAGTAAGATAAAAGAGCAGTCCACTTTTATTGTAAAAATTGTATACTCATTACTTCTGCAACCTCCTTCCAAAATGGCTGCACCTGTGAGCAACCCCAAAATACATGAAAGTGAACTGCCATTGATTTACCACATTGCCTCCAACATTGGTTCTGACCCTGAGAACCCTGCTGTAAAAACTTCAACTTCAGAGTTATAAAGAAGCATATTAAGTTCTTCCAGCAATACTCATGTCAGGCCCTTGAATATGTTGTTGTGACCTGATTGTTCAAAATGTCATTCCAGTCGTCTTCAGATATCTCCTGGCCGGACTCCCTCTCCCAGTCAACTGTTCTGACGCCAAACAGCAGCAGATGTTTGTGAAGCACACTGATGTATTCTACGTCATCTTTAAAGTTTTCAGTTAAAGCTCTGAGGAACAAAAAAAAGTGAATGTAAAAACATCAGAAGTCAAAAACAGAAGAAGAAATCATTCTCCTCAGTCTGATCCCATTAGATTTCCTGTTTCATTTGTCATTATATATTATTCTCTCATGTTTACTGTTGGCTGATAATCGGTCAGTCTGAGTTTGTAGAAAAACTTTTTCTTTGTGTTGTTGAAGGATGAGTTTCTCCTGCTGCTCCCTCTCTCTCTGTTAGAGGAGGATGGATGATGTTAGGAGGATAAAGGAGGGATGAGGGGATGAATGAATGGATGGAGGGATGGGTGGAAGGATGGGTGAATCTCCGGAGCGTGTCTCCGCCCGGCGGGGGTGGGGGTCCTCCTGACTCTTCTTTCTTCATTCTTTCTTTTTTTATGTTTTTGGTTTTAACTCTAAAGTGGGTTTGGTCTGTTTCTCGTTCGCGTGGCCGGCCGCCGGCTCTGATTGGCTGGCCGTGATTACCGGCACGCTTCAGCGTGCGGGGCACACAAACACCGCAGGCGTCTTTATGTTAATGAGCAGCTCCACGGCACGGGGCAGACCTGCCGCACATTCATCCTCCTCATCCTCCTCTGTTACAGCGGGGGGGTCACGGGGAGGGGGACAGGAGCAGGGGGCCGGTCATTGTCCCGGACTCACTATATAAGCGGGCTGAGGCCGGTCGTGTGCCAGGCTCACCGGCTCGCACGAGCTGATCCATAGCAGAGAGACGAACAGAGACGCGTGCCGCTCAGCCCACTCCAGAAAACACTCCGAGAACTTCACACGCTTCAGGTAAGTTCAGTGCGCCGTGCGCGTGTCTGCGATCACATGCGGGGCTCTCCCCATCCTAACACTGTAAGTGCAGCCCTAAGCCACAGGTCCTCATGCTCTCCTCTTCTCTTTCCGCAGATAAACCCGCAACCCGTTCAGACATGGACTCCGTCTACTCCGACATCGACAGCAACAGCTGCGACTTCTTCCCACACTCCGATGATGAGGAGTCCCGCGGCAGCTCAGCCTCCCCGGGCTCCTCTCTCTGTGCACCAGGCTCCCCGCAGCCTGAGCAGCCGCAGAAGAAGAGGCGCCGCGGCCGCCGCAGCGAGGCCACCGTGCAGGTGGTGAAGAAGAACCGGCGCATGAAGGCCAACGACCGGGAGAGAAACCGCATGCACAACCTGAACGACGCGCTGGAGGAGCTGCGCGGCGTGCTGCCCGCTTTCCCGGACGAGACCAAACTCACCAAAATCGAGACTCTACGCTTTGCGCACAACTACATCTGGGCTCTGTCAGAGACAATCCGGATCGCCGACCTGCAAGTGGGAAAGAGCGGGGACGCCCCTAGGCTGCTCACCTCCGCATGCCTCTCCGACGCCTCAAGCCCAGGTAGCTCCTGGAGCTCCAGCGGCTCCTCATCCTCCTCCTCCCCGCCTTACTGCGCCTCCAGCCCGGGCAGCCCCTCAGCCCCGGAGGACTACAGCTACCTGCAGCAGGACGCGCTGTTCGGATTCCGTAGCCTCGTCACGGGCATATACTGAGGGACAGACCCCCACAGTAGAGCCCAGTGACTCAACAGGAGTCCCGAGGACTCACAGACAGATAAATGTAGGGACAGAGGACGGAGGGACAGTCCTGTGCTGGAATAAGAATCACTGTTTGCCTTATGAGCTCGTTATCATACGTGACTGACCGACTGAAATGAGAATAACTTAATTTTTTTTATTTAGTTGTATTTTATTTTATATTTTTCTCCTAAAACCTTTGCACTTCCCCCCTCTGCAGGTTACAGTCAGATCTTTTTATTGTGTGTCTGAGGTGAAAAGTCAATTTTACAATTAGCAGCGAGCTGCAGCAGAACAGAGAGCGTGCAAATCGAGTTTCACTCTGTGACAAAGACTGAATGGAGCTACCCTCATCCATTATGTATTCACCCCCCTGCACCCCCTCTTTTAGATTATTGTTGTTTTTATTTATTTGACTCTGTTGTTGCCCACATGATAAAGTTGTATTTTGTACATAAAGAGATTTTATTCTATTTACTTGAAGCAGTTTTCTACAAATAAAGTTTTAATGTTTCTATAAATGAGCTGTGATGAATCTTCTTTAATCTCCGAGATTATTTGTCTGTATGTATGAGCATTAACATGGTTATATAAGGATTAATAACATCATATTAATATTAATAAGATAACGGTTTGTTCATGCAGCAGGTGGAACAAAGTATTACAGAACAAAGATCGTCTATTGTCAGTCATCACTTTAACTGTCATGTTAATGAGCATCTCTCAAAGAAAACAAACTGCTCAGATACTCACACTGTAAGAAAATATGAAAACTATTTCACCATACAATTAGCCTATTTTTCATATTTATGATTACTTGGGTCATTCGAAGAAAAAACAACATTTCTTAACTGTAAAAAGTTATTGAGCTTTTGCTGCAGCAAAGCCGACAATTTTTTTTCCTGCTGAGTTTAAACTAAAGTTTATTTTATTTTATTTTTTTAAAATAATTTCTGTGATTCAAAGTTCAGCAGAAATTAATAGAGGCCCCATCGCCTCCATGTGCTGATTATAAAAGCGTTAAAAGACTATTATAGGAGGGGTTAATCACCCCAGCGGTCATGTCTGTGCACGTGTATACACAATAAAATATTCAGGAAGGGGGGGGGCACAAAATAGAAAAAGAGACAGATTCTTACCTCTTTCTTCTCATTATTTTTTTAATATAGGCTTGCGTGAGTATAACACAAATATTGAAACACTTTCTGATGTTTTCAGAAACACTAAAGTTTGTCCCACTTGTCTCTGCCTGCACGCGCCTGCTGCGCGCCCCCGCCTGTTGTATTGTCGGTGTGCGCGGGGCCGTGCGTTAATTGAGCGGGATTAAACGCCGCGTGCACCTGCAAACTCAGAATGAGGGCACAAAGTTTGAATCCCATTCTATTGTGACTGATCCAAATCTGACAACTGCTGCACACGCAAGAGACGCATTCCTATTGGCTGGAGCTTTAAGGCAGGATGGAGGTACACACAATGGGTGGGGGGTGGGGGTAAGGAAAAATAGTCATAACGAGGTTACTGTGCTGAGTGATGGTGTGTTAGTTTAGTGACAATGGAGGATCATGGATGCTTTACTATTAGGCATGTTCAAAGTGAGGGTCAGAGTTTGCATTTAAAAAAATGATGATCATAAAATTTAGTTTTACTGTCTCTTCAGTTTGATGTTCGTTATTTTGCTAAAGGGATGTCTCCAAGATCTTGAGGCCCCATCAAAAGACCTCACCTCCATTACACCAATGACCCATTTAAAGCTTAAAATGTAGGTAATCAAAAAGAATGTCCTTTATTACTTTTTGATGCAACAATTATTTTTAAAAGTTTAAATTATTATTAAAAGTGGACTAATGTGGCTTTAAAAAACAACTATTCATAAGAAAGGTGAATATGAGAAGAATGAGATCATCAAAAGTTGGAGGAAAACTCCTGACCACTGTCTGAATTGCATAAAAAGCACAATCTGGATCCATTACTTCCTGCTGCACATCAGATATTAACAAGAGATACATCAGTCCTGCTTCAACTCCTGCCTCCACAGACACAAACACCTCCCAGCTGTGAGCACCTCCTCGAGCCTCTGGGTGTGCGTTTTTCTGTGTGTGTGTGTGTGTGTGTGTGTGTGTGTGTGTGTGTGTGTGTGTGTGTGTGTGTGTGTGTGTGTGTGTGTGCGTGCGTGCGTGCGTGCGTGTGTGTGTGTCACTGCGTCATTTATCTGTTGGTCTCCTTGAGTCTGATAGGCCCTGAGGATACAGGATTGACCAACTCACAGGTGTGACTCTGTAATCTGGACCAGATTTCCCCTTTTCTGTAATTCATTCAGTCTGATCAATATGAATTAATCATCCGTGACATCATCTGTGACATATATTTTTTCACCCTGATTTTTTCATGCAATTAAATTTTGGCATGAAGATGGTGTGAGCTGAGAAAACAGATTCTGTTTCTGCAGACTGTCTCCATTTTTTGTATGTTTTATTACCTACTTTTTCTTATTGTTTTATCACCTCATTAAATATTGATCAGGACAAGATGTCAGATACAGCAGGCTGCCCACCCCACACTGTGTGTGTGTGTGTGTGTGTGTGTGTGTGTGTGTGTGTGTGTGTGTGTGTGTGTGTGTGTGTGTGTGTGTGTGTGTGTGTGTGTGTGTGTGTGAGAGAGAGAGAGACCCCCCTCCACCTTTAACTGGACACCCAGCAGGTCATTATTGAAACAGTGGAGGTGAAACAGAGTGATTAAAGTCAAACTGTCAAACTACAGTTAATGGACAACAGATGGTGGAGAGTGAGAGAGAGAGAGAGAGAGAGAGAGAGAGAGAGAGAGAGAGAGAGAGAGACAGAGAGAAGAGTTTTATTTTGTGTCTCTCTGATAATTATTATAAAAAGAGGGGACTGTCAGTGCAGCACTGACATGTAAATTGTTTAGATTAACTTTTTTCTCTCAGTAAAATCTAAAAAGTAATAATTTATTGGTATGTACATGTGCAATAATGTGACATTAACATTAGGGTCAATTAAAGAGAGAGAGTCCGTTTTATTTTGCTCCTCAGATTTGATCTCATGAACAAACTAAACTGAAATTTCACCTAAATTCACATTTTGAACATTTCTACAGTTCAAACATCAATCACACGTTAAAGAAACCTTCTGATCCTGTTGTTTTACAGAGACTGAACTCATGTTAAATGAATACAGATTAGCACCCATTTTCTGTATAAAACCAATCCAGTTCAGTGTATTATCTGCAAAAATGCCCACTTTTCTCATTCCTTGCTCATGACCAATCAAAATCAAGAAGGGGTGGGGAAGAAACTAACCCTTTTGCTCGCCCTGATTTTTGAAGGAGCTATTTCCAGGTCGAGAGCTGCTGCTAATGTCGGGACAGGATTTGTTTTTATTGTTTGTATGTTTTCTTAATGTCCATGGATAATTTTAAGCATACAGAGCAGTGCAGGTTCTGTGAGACAACTTTTTTAACCTAGCAACAGTAAGAGCCAGTGTGAAACACTCTGAGATTAAAGTCTCTGGGTGTGCCAGCTCACAAAACATCATTGGTGGAAAGAGGTCATAAAGTCTTCTCTGCTTTAAGATCTACAGCTTTGGAGCAGGATTGTTCTGATCCTGGATCAGAGCTGAAGATTTGCTGGTTGTTGCCCTGGGGGGACAGCAGACACACTTACCCCTCAGACCTGATCCCAGGTCAGATCTGATCCCAGGTCAGCCTGAGCCCCCACCTCAAGGTCACTGAGCCCTGTTTAGACCGTGAGCTTTGACCTCTGAACAATCTGCTCCAGAACAGCAGCTCAGAGAGAGGAAAGTAGGAAAAGCAGAGACTCTGAACACATGTACGATTACATAACAACAAGACCAATGATAATAATGTTATTATTGCTGGGATTCATCTTTTATTCACAATTCACACTTGTGCCCAGTGTAATACTTGCACAGAGTCTGCCAATGTTAGCACTTAGCATTTGTGGTAAGACAGAAAGCAGCAGCCAGCTAGTCCATGATGAAGTCTGGGAGCAATCTAAGATTGCAGATATCTCCATCAGTGACTGTTTTCCAAGCCGAGTATTTAGATTTTCTCCCCACACAGCAGCAAACATCCACGGTCTGTTCTACCTCAGCTTCTCAAGGTGACATCAGCTATATTAATGTTTATTATTCTGTCAAACGAAATACATTGAAGGCTAGATTCAAGCTAAATACAGACTTTTCCAAAGTTTACGTTTCTCTGGAATCTTCTCACACACACGCACACGCACACGCACGCGCACACACACACACACACACACACACACACACACACACACACACACACACACACACACACACACACACAGTCTTAATACTGTTTTACTATTTAAATCAAATAAACACATAAGGTGAATATTATGAATATTAAAAAGGACAAAATGTTCACTGTAAACTTGTTGTCACATCTGTTGTTATCTAAAAGTGTTATAAATAATAATGTTATATCTCTGTGAGTGAACAGGTGAACAGTGTGCGGGTAATAACATTTTGAGCGTCTTGTGAAAAGTTTTATTTCGTCTTTGTTCTCCGAGTTAATGACTTGTTATTGGACATATGTTCTGTTCTTATCTCAACAACTGTCATTATTTACCTGTGTACCTGTGACCTGACCCCTCCCCCCTCCCCCCTGCGGTTACTTCTGTCAATCAAACAGACGGATACTTAGAGGACCAATTAGACTGAAGCTAAGCTTCTATTTTATCAACAAGTCATTAACCTGCAGAGACACGCCTGTCAGAGAGAGAGAGACGTTACTGCTGCTGACAGTGACACTCACACTGTGACACTGTCAGTGTGTTTAAAGATGTTAAATACAAATCTCTTCAAACTTTTTCAAAATGGACAAAACAAGAAAAAGGTTTCATATATTAAACTCAAGCAGCTTTTTCTAATTAATAATCTACAATACAATCAACAGGAACACTTGGAGATATACAAGGACATTTGAAGGACATATAAGATAAAGGGAGATATGAAATATGTCTGATGTGTCTAAATAATTAAAGCATCTCTCTCTCTGTTGTATGAACGCCAGCAGAGTGAATTTGTTCACACTGAGACATGTGGTTTGTGGTTGGATGATGTTGATGCATCATTCATGTTTCCCCAGAATGTTTTTTTATTAGTTTAGTGAACCTCAGGTTAACATTTTAATTGTAAGCCCTGTACAGACAGTAGGCCTATACCTGCTAAACATGTTAGCATGTTGATGTTGTTATCATTTAGTTCGGGGTGCAGCCTCACAGAGTTAGACTTTAACATAAAAAATGGGATCAGAGCAAAACAAAACTACATTTTCACCTTGTGTTATCTGATTGAGTTTAGGATCATTTGTGACAGTTGTACTGTATCTTACAAGTCACACTAATGTCAGCAGAAATCTGTCATCCTACAGATGCAACTTCAGGGAGATGTATCTTAATGATGATAGACTTTCCTGACAATGGACCGTGCAAAATTCTCACTGAAGTTATTAATTTCAACTTTGTGTCCTCTATAACTAAGGATTCTCCATGCAGGTCTGGACTGGGTTTCTTCAGTTTTCTATATTCAGATTTATAGATCTGGGCCATGCCCCTGCAGGTGTAGAGAGTAGACCTGGACCATGTCCCTGCAGGTTGTCTCAGTCCCAGCAGCTTTCAGGGAGACAGTGGTGTGGTTAATGAGCGGCCGCTCCTCTGCAGCACGCTCCCATTCAGCTCATTGTAAATTCCTCCTCATTGTTCTCAATTTGTTAACCCACTTTATGTTCTTTGTGTGAGAGGACTAAAGCTCTCTACAGTGTCCTCCTCCTCCTCCTCCTCTTCCTCTCCTCTGGCTCTTAACTGCACTCTTCACCTCCTCCTCTCAACCCTCACATACTGAACAGAGAATTCCTGCAGTCAAAAGCCTTGTGGCCTTTTCCTTCTTCACCTGACTTCTTCTGTGGTTGAAGATGACTCCACTGTCCTCTCCTTCTCCTCCCGTTTCTCTGACACACATCATGTCCACAGGTTAACAGTTAAAACAGGACCTTTTCTGTTAAGGCATGGAGAGAAGAGAGCGGGGCCGTTATGTTTGTCTGCTCACATGAAACACATACATCAGCATGATTGTATAACCCCCCTGTAAACCTGAGAATTACCAAAATAATGCATTTAAAGTAATATGAGTAAATGTCTTCTTTGTGTTAATTCGATCATCTTTATTGCAGCTTACACAAAACGTTTAGGTCCACGTTTACCATTAAAGTAAAACTTAATTGATCGGGAATATTATTTCTTTCCCCTTAGCTAAAAAAACAGGAGAGCTAGTCTCTTCACTCAGAGACCCATGGTTACACATGTAACTGTACGATTTCCTGGTACATTTTTGTAGAGTTTAAACAGCCCTATACAAAAAATTGAATTTGCTTTTATTTAAAGTAAATTTAATGTTCTACATAAAAATTCTAAGTAACAAGTAACTCCTCCTTTCATAAAAATGTACTTCAGAAATCTAAATAAACATACTTATTGTTCAAGCTGCAGAGATTGACTCAAAGTAAGAGCTTCAAAAATATTCAAATGCCAAAAAGATGAAAATACAAGTTTAATCCATTATTTTCGTTTAATTTTACCTGCAGTAAAGCGTCTAAGGTTTTAACACAAATGTATAGTTATTTTAAGCAATCACGATACCAGAATTTTAATCTTAATTATGATTCAAGTAAAAATGTCATATTGATACCTGTTTGATACCATGGCACCAAAAATAAAAGTCCTATAGACAACCAATACTGCTTAATTTCTTGTTTCTAATGATCAAAAATTACAAACAAACTACTGCACACTGTCTACATTTTAAAAATAACAGATTGTGTCATTTTATAATGCATGCTATTTAAAGTGTCAAAGGAGTAAAATGTTGAAGACCTTAATTTAAATCCTTTAATGGCTTATCTGTGTAATGGAGGAGTGGTAATAGTAATATCTCAGGGTTGACTAAGGGCGCACTCACACTAGGCCATCGGTACCGTGCCCAAGCACGCTTCACTCCTAAAGTCTAGTTCGTTTGATTAGTGCGAGTGCTTCGGTACACTTCCTTGACTTTGGCACGCTTCGAAGATGTGTGCTTTGACACGGTACAGTTCATACACGAGCACAAGCACGCTGGTACACAACGTTGACGGCCTTCATTATGGAAAAATCCAGGAGTTTTATGGCTGTATCTGACCTAAATTATAAAAGCCACATTAATGTGACACCAATGTGAGATCTTTTCATGGAGCTCAGAAAACCTGGAGAAGCCCCCGAGTGTCTGCTTCATAAGCCTACGTACATAGCCTGACGTGCACCTCCTCAAACATGTAGCTACACATTGAAACTACGCAGAACGCTTGCCCTGTTATTGGTCCGCTGGTTAGCATTGTATTGGCTACAAGCAGACTGTGTGTGCATGGTTTTGAGACAAATATCTGACAACATGCCAATTCTTCAAATCTACTTGCTGACATCAGAAAATAATGTAGTGCATTTCTTCATCCATGTCTCTCAGTGGCCGAACAAGCACAATAGTTTTCCCTGTCCTCTCCCTCAACTGATTCAGCGGCCGTACATTCGATCTCCTACGAGGTCTAATCCCTTTTTTTCTTTGCAATAATTGCAGTACAACAACTGCTGCTCAATATTTATCATGTCCACCTCAATTAACCAATAAATCTTTATTTGTGTTGTCACAGGCAAACAACCAAACTAGCCAATTAGCCAAACTAAAAAGAATCCAGTACACAGGAGAAAAAACAGATACCCATAAGGAAATCCCCACATCAATAACGGACTGATAGACGTCAAACTGACACAGAATGGAAGGACAACAGACTAAATACAGGGTAATCAATCACAGGTGAGACTAATTGACAGGTGAAAACAATTAGGGTGGGGCACAAAATCCCTGTGGAGGAAAGGCACACAAAGGGAGGAAGCAAAACTAGACAGGACGCACTGGGAGAAAGATCTACAAAATAAAACAGGAATCACTAAAGACTAGACTCAGGACTAGGAAACTAGGAAAGACCAAACAAAAATACATTCTAAATATAATTAAACAAAAACTAATGACATACTGTCAATTAATAAAAAAATGGCATTTGCCAACTTTAACATATGCCCAGTTTCAGTCGGCATTGTTTCCTGTACACAGAGAATGTGGCTGAACCAGAAAATGGCGATATAGCATGGAAATCGCACATTTGTAGGCGGAATATTAAGGAGCTACGCAGACACACCTACGTAAAAGTATGTAGTGCTCACGACGGCGTAGGCCACTGTGCCGTGCTACTGTGTAGATTCTATATGCATAATTCAGGCTTTACAGTAATCTGACTCTCTGCAGCAGCTTCAATGATGAGAGAGGAAGAGGAGTGTCATAGAGAGAGGCCATGTCTGAGAGGACGCTCCATCAGCCACATGAAGAACACTTTTGTTTGTGTGACAACAGAAAGAAGAAGAGGAGGAGGAGGAGGAGGACAGGA
>CM036540.1:22275401-22462901 GCA_020745685.1 Tautogolabrus adspersus | reverse complement strand
TATCTTTTAGCAGAAAAGCAAATGAGAGTATTTGTACCAAACAGCTCTTCATCATGCAGAACGGAGCGTGGTAAAATGTTTTTCATGGACACATGCAAAAGATGTGCGCTACTACAACACTGAATTAATTGCTGGGGTTATTGTGTTCAGGAAAATTTAATCTTTTCAGTAAATGGGTTGTTGGGTGAAATCATTATGAGTGAACTGAAGAGCTGACAGGTGGGTTATAATGGAATCTGTCCTCAAAGTAGATGTGTGCCTCTTCTGCAATGTCAGAAGAGGCTCTGAGCGAGAGTGTATGTTGTGTGCGTGTGTGTAAATGTGTGAGTTTCCTCCCATTCCTCCAGAGTTCTTAAGCGAATTGAACAAGGCAGAATAAATCACAGTGTGATCAAGATGTCATCTTCATGATAATGAAAACATGATGCCTCATAATAAGTTTCCTGATCAAAGGGAGCTGTTGGAGCCTAATAACTCAGCACCAAATGGTCAAAAAGTGCGGGGTGGAGGAGACGCATTCAGGAGACAGTGGTGCCAGTAATTATCTATTATCTTCAAACATTGTACATTCAGAAGATCGTGTGTTTTATAGTTCAGAATGCTGAGAGGGATTTTATGAGAACATTTGATGGAGGTTTGAGCCTTTAGTATGACTTAATATATATTGTGATGCAGCATTTATAAGTGCTTTATGTCCATCCATGTGTCATATTCCTCTATGAGATCATTTTCTATACTTATACATTATATTTAAAAAATAGTATATCTAAGCTGTTAAGAATTTAATAAAAAGCATTGCAGAAGTAAAGCTTAATTTCTTGCTCGAAAAAAACCCCGACTTTTCAGCTGTTTCCTTTTTATTGATTTATTTAGTGAGGTATTTTAACATACTTGCTGAACTTGTAGAAAATCTGTAACAAGGAATCATAAATGTGTAGTTTATTTTTCTACATTTCAAAATAGGGTTGTAAATAAATATAAAGATAAGGTGGTCATCGGTAGTTGTGAAAAGATTGAAACTGTTGATTGTGTGAGTCTTACTGGTTTACTGTGAATTGCTGTGGAAACATTTTTTGTTTTTCATTGTTTTGTCTGTTGTATGTCTGGACCTTTGTTCCTCTTTGTCATTGTGCAGATGAACTTTAGCAGCTATGGGGTTGCCTGTTCTAGTGCAAAAGGCAATAAGCCTAAGCTTCAGCCTCCACCTTTTTGGTCAGTAAATACGTAATTCATTCATTTACTATCCTTCTATATTTAATCCCTTAATGTATTGGTGTTTGTGATAAAGCTGTAGATCTTTTTCAGGGAGAAAGTGTTAATGCAGACTGAAATAAAATACTACTATACCTATGACTACTTATGCTATTAAAATCCACATTTGAAATTATTTCATCTACGATGCCCAATGCTCTGCTGTCTTTTATGCATGTTAATACTTTGTAACGTTTTTTGAAATATTTTAAAAGTAATACATTTTATTGATATAGCGCCATTTGAAGTCATTTTTATAACATACTGTAATATCCATAATTACATACAGTATACCTGGGTAGGTTTCTCAATTGCAGAAAAACAACATGTTGTTGCTTTTCCGTCAAAAATAACATATCTTTGAGATATCTCTTCAACAACAACAACAGCAACAGTAGGCAGCACATCTTAAAGGGTCAGAAACAACAAACCCTGTTGAATAGGCTCCTCTCTAAACTTAGCACGAGAAACAACAGCAGAACAGTGATGCATTTTGCAACGCTTCCATGACAAGAGGACAGAAGAGGGGAAAGAAAACAGCCGACTACAAACTGCTGGTAAATAAAATAGGTTCAGACCCTATTTTTTGTGACATTCCAACAAAGTTTTACAGTGGGTTGTTCCTTCTATAAATCTGACTTTATGGCTTCACCCTCTTTATCTATTATTCAACAAAGAAGTTGTGTGCAGATTTCCAATGCTCCCTTATATTTATAAGACTCCTCTGAGTATAAAAAATGAGGGTGTGCCTGCTGGGTATGACAATGTTCAACTACAGTTTTCCGCCCTGCAATTTATGCTATCTGTTTCATTTGATGCGAGATGACATTCATCATTTCAGGACGGTGCCTCCATCACTTTGATTTCTGGGATTTAATGATTCATGAGATGGCAACACAAACCTGGGAGGGAAAGAAATGGTTTAGTATTTTGGGAAGTCAGAGATGTGATTTTCTGTAGCCATCGTGCAGAATAACAATAACAGGAAGATGACGCAGGGTAGATCAGTTGCAATGCAAGACACACTGACTTTAAAGCCTCATATACAGATCCATTGTATGGTATGTCGATTCTTCCTTCTTGGGCATCAGGCACAATAAATGTTCAGAAGGTAAAAAGTTCAAATGGGTCTAGATGTGTCTTTGAATTTAGTCATGCTCCAGATGTGTGTTTAAAAGAAATTGGGCCATAACCCACCGGCTCTTTTTTTAAATGTAATTTTCTTGTTTCGGCCTAAAAATACTGTATATTGTTTGCAGTCTAATGAGCTTTCAATTGACCCATTTGTTTTCGCCGTTGCTTCAGCTGAACTTTAAAGCTCCCCAGACGTGCTGCGTGGTGGTGATGTCCCTCAATTTGCGCCCTTAATGAAAGCTTTGTCCCACCGCTGTGAAGCTGTTCCTTGACAACATTTCATGTCTCCCCTGTTCTAAAAAAAAGTGCCAAACAAGACGTGCTACTCGGAAAACGAGCTCCCCTTCTGTGATGAAGAATGCTGCCTGTCTCGTTGCTTATTGCTGTGGCATTTAGGTGGCTCGGTGTGGTGATTTGGAGAGCCTGTGGTGTCAAAGCTATTTCTCCTGCTTGTGGCTTAATGCTCTGACTCAACAAACCTGACCATTGTCATCTCCCCCTATCGGTTTTCATGGTGGTCGTGAAGAAAAAGCAGAGAAGTGTGGGTAATAACCTTCAAGGAAAGGGCTGTGATTGCACATCCATTTCACACTGAGGATCTCTCCCCTCACTTCCCCCCAAAGCAGTAAAATGCTATATGGGGACAGAAGTGAGAATGGCAGTAAGGCAGACAGTGTTTTGTTGGAGGTGGGAGATAAAAAAAAAAAAGGAAGGGAAGTTGTGTGGAGGAGGCTGCTGGTGTGTGTCTTAAAATAAGCAAGGTCCTCCACAGCTGGGTTTACTACTGCTGCTGTGCTTTCTCAGGAACGGGTTTTAGTTCAGGTATGAGGGTGCTGAGAGGTGACGCACACAGTCTAATCCTAATAGGCTGCTAGGGGCTCTGTGTGCCCCTGAAACAGAACCCCTCTGCCTGATGGAAACACCGACTAGAAGCACAATTCACCAATCTCACTCTCCCAGACTGAACCTTCACCAAATGAATGATAACAAATTTTGAGTACCGTCCTTGGTCTGGCTGGCTATGGGGAAATGTGGATGAATGTGGCATATTGATAGTTAGAAGTTTTTAGAAGAAAATGTAACCTCTCAAAGTGGGAATTTAAGTGATTTAAAAAAACCAAGAGCAAACTGTGAAAAACAACACATCTTAAAGCTCTAGTACTGGGGTCAGTTGTTGGGTTATCTTTCAGTAGATGCCAAATATATATCTGAAAAAAATGATTTTTCTTTTAAATCAGAAGCCCTCTTTTCAGTCTGCTGCCAAACATAACAAAATGTGTGATGACTCATGTTGCATCTCAGGGTGTACACTGTAAATAAATTATTTCAATCAAATGCAGATTGAGGGTCACAGGCTAACCCTGCTCATTCTAGCCTATGATTCATAGTAAGTAAACGAATAAGTAAGTAAGGTTGATTTGGCTGGTTGAATAGCCCCTTAGCATAGCAAGGTCGCAAAGTGCGTCACAAAAAAATGCAGAGAACCATAGAAAAGCGATATATAGCATAGTGTCAAAGTAGGAGATGGTTGTTCACAATTCCAAAGAATCTGGTTGAGGTCCAATTTATATGTATGAATTTCCTCATTTATACCCAAAGTATATCTCTATTTACGTTTATTGATTAGTGGTATATATCAGTTTTGACTCAGATACCAGTCGTATCTATCCCTTTTTACTTAAAGATCATACCAAACATTTACTAGCCTCTCCTGCACTGTCTTTGTGAGATGCACAGTAACTTTAAAATCTTGCTCTGCAGCTCCCCGCACAGAGCTGCTGACCTTGCGGTGCAAAGTAATTTGATGGTAAATCGCTGTCATTTGGTCTGCCATGCCTCATGAAGCCATCTATGTTGTTATGTCTTGCCTCCAAGCTCCCACTGATCACCATATTACACTGGGGCATGACTAATTGGGTGGCCGCTGCCGGGACCGAAATTAATGCAGCTGGATCGTCTGTGCAGAGATGCAGTTTGTTGTCTTTTTATACCTGTCTTTTAATACCTGTTTCTCCTTGTTGAGTGCTTTTAAACATTTATATTCAAGAAAACTCTATGCATTCAAGTTGTTAAGTGCATATAGGAGTGGTATTGTTTGGAGATGAAGACACATGCAGTTGTTTTATAAGCCTGTAGATGTCACTGTTGATCAAGCACTGGTCTGTTGCCATCCATTCTTGTGTTTGTATGGATAACACAACTTCTATAGCAGCAGATGGTGCTGATCATCATGACTCGCATCATATTTATTCTTCTTTGTTACTCCTTGTAAAATACCACCCTCCAGATAAATAAACAGCACAATTGGCGGTACGAGTTGGCTCAATGCAATTATTCCTAATTAAACAAAATAAGATCTGAGTACTCGGCTGACAGTCTGAACCTGCAATTAAGATGAAACAATTCAGGTGTGTGGTCTTACGTCTCGGCCTTGAGGGAGGCTCATATAAACCGAAAACAGAAAGGAGAGTCCGTTTTCCTCCATCGTGGTTCTTCAAAAGCCTCTTCACACAGCAACAAGATTGTTTTGTCTTCATCTCATAGCGAGACAATTAGTCAGTAACTGGAGGAAAGCACTTCATCTTAATGCGGTATCCCATGGAAATGAGGAAATCATGCTTTAGCGGTGTCCACACTCGGCTGGAGATTGTTATCCATGATCCATCCCAGTGTGTTCACTTTCCTCGGCCTGATTAAAGGATCCCAGGAATGAGAGACAGTGATCACTGATAATTGCACACACTGCATCACGGCCCTCCGTGGGTGTGAAATATCCCCCCTTTTCTTTTTCTTTTTTTTCCACAATCTCTCTCTCTTTCTCTCCCCTGATCGAGATGAAAATCCAAGGAAATAACGGAGCATAATGAAATGTAAAATGGGCTGCCTTGTTGACGGATTACCTCTTTAAACACAGACCACTACACTTCTCTACACTAAAAGACACAGGGAAGCATCCTTTGCTCTATTAACAAGTTATCTACAGTAGGCTACATGATAATGTTTTCAGAGTGAGTCATAGTTTTTCTCTTGTCAGATCAAACCCTATATGAGAAAGTCAGGGTCACAGTGTGCTGTAACACTGCTTTGTTTACCCAGAAGAACCCACTGGGACCACTGTGCACTAGCAAAGCCAATCAGCACTGTGTAATTGAAATGGAGCAGCTGTAAATGACTGCAGATAGGTGCTGTAAGCTCCACTCCCACTGTTAGATAAGATCCGATAGCCAGAGCAATGATGTCTGTTAACGGAAAAACAACACACATGCAGCCCCACTGGACCTCGCAGATAGGCTAACACAGAATTGTGCTAAATGCAGGCAGGAAGTGTGGAGAATGTGGGAGGAAACTGGCAGAGATGATATGAAAAGGGAGGACTGATGAGGAAAATAAAAGAAATTTGGTTTGTGTCATTGTTAGGTCATGTTATTGCTATTTTATCTAAATAATGCACCGAGTGAATTCTTCTTCTCCATAAATGAGTCAATCTGTCAAATATTGCCAAGTATGCTACATAACTTATGTTACAGAAAAAAATGGTGTTGTGGAATTTTGAAAATTAACTTTTTAAACATTAAAATTATTGATATAGTTTAATCTGATTACATATATTTTGTGTAGGAAGCGTAATATATTGATTAATACTCTCATGTTACAGATGTATACAAAAACAGTGGCTGAAAACACAACATTAGGGATAAAAAATTATACCAATTGAATAACTAAATAGTTTACATTTTCTTCTTCTTCTTGTAACTCAGGCTTTCATTCTAACATTTCAAGGAACAGCAGTAAGTATACAGGCCACATCTGACCTGTTTAATTCCCTGCCATCTTTATTATTTGAAATTTATCCCCAAACCAAAATAATGGCTCATACTTGTTTGTGTCTTTTTCTGTTTTGTCTCTACATTTTCATTAAAAAGTTTAGCGATGATACCAGGAATATTAGTGAGTTAAATTCAGAATGGTTATTATTATTGGGTGTTATGTGTAAATTAAGGCTGTCAGCATTGACAATTGATTAATTAAGGTCTGAAATTAATGCATTTATTGTTTTTAATCGCGATTAATGGCATGCTATTTTGCCTCTTTATAGGCGAACCGTGGATAAGCCTCCACAGAGTCTCCCTGTAGTCGCATTGATGGAAAATAACGACACTGCTGCGTCTTTGAATGTCTCATTTCACTTTAAAAAAAAACTCTGCAACAGTTCAGCTGACAAGTCCAAAGCAATTTCCACCTTGTGACATCAAACATTTCACTTTTTTACCTTTCCTTTTAACTGTTTGTATTTAGTTTTTAATCTGTAGCGAGTTCCTTTTTCAACTCCAAATAACTTCATTTATCCGCTAATAACTTAAGTTGTGTAAAAGCATCAGTGTGCATATCGTTTTCCGTAGTTAAGTTAAGGATGTAACCTTCGATATACTAAAAGGTCCTTACTTTATTTAATTAAAAGCAACAGCAAGTAAAGTACTCTCACCTTAAGACAGTACAAAATGCAAAATAATGGAATTTCAAACATTAAAAATGTGATTAATCGTGATTAATTCTTGAAATTGAGCGATTCATTGCAATTATATTTAAAAAAAATCATTTGACAGCCGTAGTGTAAATACAAATCATGACAGCATGCTGGGGATCTCCAGCGTGAAGTTCAGATGTGTCTCAACAGCCTTCATTGTGTTTGTTCCCCCTCTGTTAAACTATGACACAGTAATAGTTCTTCCCACCAGGGAAATCTGCTTGTGTTTCCTGTCCCAGAGCTGCCCTTTTCCTCTCTCAGTAAAAACCCACAGCCTGCTTCTTCTCCTCACCGGAGCAGCAGAGGTGGAGTTCGCTGTAAAACTCTGTTTGAAGATCTAAAAATAAACCTCGGTATCGGGCCTAATCTGTTGAATTTGACACAACAGGGGCGGAGGGTGGCATGCTGCAATTAGTTAACCTACACAGAGATACGTGGAAAAAAAAACTGACTCCTGCTGGCATGGGAACACATTAATTATATGAAGAAGCTGTTTTTGCACTTTGTATCAAAATGACATTTAGGAGGAGCCTTTTGTTTTTAGGTGTGTGTGATGTGTTTTTCTGTGTGTTCTTTGTTTTGATGTGACTTTTGATATTCTGAATGATCTTAGAAGACTGGACAGATACTAGCTGCTTTATTACGTCAGCCATTTCTTCTCTCCCGATAACTCCCCCCCTAGTGTGCAGCCTTAAATCTTCACTGTACTTCCCTCAAAAAATAATGTTGAGGAGATTCAGAGATGCAGACGGGGCCCTGCAGCCTGAACAGCAGAGCCTGAAGCCAGAGTGAACTAGCTGAATTATTTAGCCCTTGTTAAACCCTGCACTGCCTTCCCTTGCGGTCTTCCAAAAAATGTGGCTCAGTCTCAGATGCTAACTATCTCTAGCTTCAAGTGTTGAATGACAAAGCACAGCACCCTTCTCTCCTTTGCGTTCACTTTAAGAGAACTTTATCTCCATTCTCTTCCAGTTGTTTAGTCTAGCTGTTCAGTTTTTCAGCAGGCCCTGTAGAGCTGGGTTCAGGTGGATCAAGCACGGACGAAGTTTGCTGAAATACTTTAGGGCTTCGGTATTTTCTTCAGAAGACCCAAATATGCGTGGTCTCGCCCCTTCTTGTCACCTGCTTATCCAACAGGGACATCCTCAACCCATTCTTGGGCTACACACACAGGAAATTTGTTTTTGGCTCCTCAAAATGATCTTCCCAAACAGACTGTGTGCATCTTGTTTTGAAAAATTGGCAGCATTCAATTTTGTCTGTGACAGACAAGGTCCTGTTATGGCACTTGAAAGTTGACAGCTACCTTCTGAGTGACTGACAGCTTCTTAATTTGCCGAGGGGAAGGAGAGTCAAAAGAGTGGCACATCCTTGTAGATTACATTTTACAGATATTTCTTGGCAGCAGGAGATTCCTGTGCCCTGGTATTTAAAATGATAGTGTGTAAGTTGGATTGAACTTTTGCTACGGAGGGCGCCACTGTGCACCTTGTCCTGTTTTTTTTACAGACCTCATGTTGATGCTCCACATATAGTCTTACCCTCAGACCCATCAATATCTCTCATCTCATAGCCAAGTGAACATTTCTCGTGATTTGTTTTAGTCATGTACTGCACAAGAATCACCTGAAGTATTGTACTGACAGCAGGGCTGCATCAGTCCTGGTCATCGATGCTGACTCAGTGTTAATAATGACCTGACCTTAATTATAATGATAATAACTTTATTTATACAGCACCTTTAAAAACACAGGTTTACAAAGTGATTTGAAGTATAGCACAAGCATAAAAAAGAACAAAGCACAAAAACCCAAACATAGAAGAAGATAAACAACAGCAAGAATATGGACAACGCAAAAAAAACAACAACCCGCAAACGAATCATACAGCAAAATACCCAACAAACATATCTAACCTTGACATGTTTATGACAAAAACATTTATCTGCCAAGCAATCCTTCTAAGTGCAAACAAAACTCGAGGAACCACACTTGTAAAATGTTTTGTCTAATTGGTTTTCCAGATTAATTTCCATTAATAAATGAAGAACAGAAGTGGACCAAATAAAAACTCTTGCACACCAGATTAAGTTGTAATGAGAAATGTTTATAACATAACGCTTTTATATTTCTTTTTCCCATCTTTTACCATTATGAAAACAAAGACTCAAAATCAAATGGTGAAATTACAAGGCAAGGCAACTTTATTTATACAGCACATTTCATGCACAAAGGCAACTCAGCGTGCTTTACACAGGAAAGACTTCACAAAAACAAGGCTATAGTATTCAAATAGGAGCACATAAAATCAAGGAGAGTCAAACCATTTTTAAAAGAGACATAAAAACAATTACAAGTTTTAAAAGTGTTTGTGAAGTTCAATGATAACAAATTAAAAGTAAGCTTAAAGGCACATGAAAATAGAAATGTTTTGAGCCTAGATTTAAAAGTGTTTACGTTTGGAGCACATCTAATCTATCGCAGCTTGTTCCAGTTACAGACAGCGCAGTGACTAAATGCTTTTTCAACGTGTTTAGTCAGGACTCTGGACTGAACAAGGTGATCAGAGTCAATAGATCGAAGGTTTCTGCTTGGTTGATACATTTTAAACATGTCAGAAATGTATACTGGGCCTATACCGTTCAGTGACTTGCAGACTAGTAAAAACACTTTAAAATCTGTTTTAAAATTAACTGGGAGCCAGTGCAGCGAATTTGAAACCGGAGTTATGTGCTCCATTTTTTTTGGTCCTGGTCACAATTCTAGCTGCAGCATTTTGAATGAGCTGCAGTTGTTTAATCGTCTTTTTAGGAAGTCCAGTTAGAAGACCATTACAGTAGTTGAAACAAAAGCATGGACGAGCTTCTCTTGGTCTTTGTGAGACAACAAAGAAGTCTCTGGATTAATTATGTTTTATTGTAGAATTGTTGTTGCAATATTTTGCTTATGATAATAATTATATTACATTTAAGAGACAAAACATGTTTGGGTTTTTTTACCATGCTTTCTGTCTATTCTGCAAACCTTATGTCCCCCCCAGCTGCAGTAAAGGTCTGATCTTTGGCAAAGAAAAACACAACTTAATTAATTTTTCATCTCCACAATATCAACTCTACCTTCAGAGTCTGGAACAAGCTTGGCTTTATACAACTTATCCCAGACCAATATGCTTAGTATCAATCAATGCTGAGGTCATGCTGTTCCTCGATGTGTAAAACCAACTAACCTAAACCTCCCTATTCCCAACTGGGATGTGCTGTGGAATTACATGATGGGGAAAAGGTTCAAATACACTTTCTGTATTCCTCACGCCCTGTGTTTGATTTATAACATAACTGCTTTTACAGCATTTTCTTTAGTTTCCAGTTTCAGATGTGGCAGTTACAAGTCTTACTTATTTCTTAATGTCCTCTTTGTCGGGTTTGAATAGTGAATTATAATTTTACAGACATCTTTACATTTCCACAGGCAGCTTAACATCACACAGCACTTAAAAAGAGAGATATATCGTTTCTATATAGACATTTGTTCCATATATCTTAATGTGACATGTCTCTTTTGGATCAAATCTATTAAAAAATATGTTTTCACTGTTTTAATTTAACCACTCCCTGCACAGCAATCACACTATAAATCCGTGTTTTAAAGATATTACCATAAAGATCAGGGACTCTGATTGGAAGAGATTGAAAAAGTGCTATTGAGTGTTAGTAATTTCCCCTCCTTCTTATTCAAACATCAGTTGTGACTGTAGTGTCTTCTACTTTTGGATGGTAGCGTTTTTGAAGGCTACTTGTTGTGGTCAGGGACACATCGCCACTCTGTTTGTGAATGAGTAAAGAGCCGTGTGGAGCGGCAGTGTGCATACTAAGTGCAGACATGCAAATGTGAGAGAATAGAAAGAAAAGCATTGAAGCTAATAGGCTAATGTAGATATAAATGCACACAGTTCGAGTACTAAATGTAAGAGGTTGGTAGTAATTAGGTCTATGTTCTGTTCTTGTAATGAGACTTTGTGCACGATGCAGTCTGTGTATGAAAACTGTAATTCCTCTTGTATTTTGGACCCAGTCCCTTCCACTTTCTGAATTGGATGGTGCCTCTAATATGTTTTTGCTGTCATCTTGGGGATTCCAGGTTTCTCTGCAACAATTACATCCTTTGCGAATTAGCATTTTAATTACAAGGTGATTTGGGCAACGGTGCTGAGCATTGAACGATTTCTAATTAAGGAGACTTCAGAAAATTATTCCTGAAATGTATGACTGGAGCAATTTTCAGGAACATAACTCTCCCCTAACAATGAATTTAAATTGGGGGCCTGGTCAGTCGTGTTTCAAAATGTCAACCTAAATCACATACTTTAAAGAAACCTAAGCCACCTACAGGGACAATAAAAAAAAATTCAACATGGAAAGTGGTGAACAGTTAGCAAGTCTGCCAGTTGTTATCTTGATTAAGGTCATGGCCTCCTGCTGGGACTGTCGAGCTAGAAATTAGTAATTACAAGACTTTTTAGGCCCTAAAAAGGAAGTTAAAAGTCCAAGTGTTGCACAGTACTGAGTCTTTGTGCTGCACCCTTATAATGTAGGAAATTACAGCATAATATCTGTCTGCAGCCTTTTAGAGGAAACTGCAGAGTATGTCCTGACCTGTGCTGTATTCATGTGCTGCCCGGCCTGAACAATGGGGTTTTTCTCGTGGTGTGGCCGATAGCGGATAGAGAGTAAAGTTGTGTAAATGCATGGTTTGTGCAAATTAATTAGAAGAAGGAGAGAGTTATACACACAAAATGTAGAAGCAAGACAATACAAAAGAACAGCAGAGAGAAGAAGATATGACCGCACAATTTCAATGATACTTAAAGTTATTATTCACAACGTTTTGACCGGAGGTTTACTTTACGTGAAAACTTTTTTGTGGCATTTGAGCAAGTGAGCGGGCATATCTTCTTCTCTCTTGTGCACATTAATCGCCATCTACTTTTGTCTCTTTAAACTGAACATCCTGACCCCAAACACACACAAAAAGCAGGTAGTTTTATTCATATTTAAAATGTACAGTTGCATGTTATGTGTTGTGTCATGCTAGATATCCATCACAGAAGGACTTTGGTTCTCCTACAGTGGTAATGTGGTGTTGAAATCCAATGTCTGATAACCCTGAAAGGACTTCATCGACAATCATAATGCATGTCAGGCATAATTATGCTGAGTCCTGATTATCAGTACGAAAAAAATGGTGAATTCCTTTAAATGCAGTATACCGGATGAGAAAATAAAGACACCTCTGAACTTGTGTATTTTAGCTACTCTAATAGTTGTCTCTATAGGCATGGGCATTTTATGACATTCTCCTTGTCCCTTTGCTCCCTTAGGTCTCCAAAGATCAAGTAAGATTGCCTGAAGGGGAATTTCTGAGTTACAACAAAGACATTTTGTGAAAAAACAATCAAAACAGTATGTAGCAGTCCCCATTGTGGTTCGGCTGTGTGGATTTGACAGGAAATTTACAAACAAATCAACACCTTGCACGTCAGTGAGCCTCAGGAAAAGCAAAGTGCTTTATATGAGGATGTGTGTGGTGTGTTAAACATCTGGGGGATGTATATTTCAGAAATAAGTCATAAAACAACCTTCAGCAAATTGAAGTTGGTAAATCTTAAATCTTAACTTGATGCGTTGTGTTCTGAGGCTTTGGAACTGCCAACTGGTAAATGTGCTTCAGGGCCCAGTATAAATACAAGATAAGTTATGTTGTCCATGACAGTGGTTCTCAACTGGATTAGCCTCAGGACCCACCACCAACTCCTTAAAGAGGAATTGGGACCCACATTTTAGTTTTCTTTTTACAAATCAAATGTATTTAATGAAACATTGTGCAGTTTGGACCTCAGATGGTAACTGTAAAGTGCTTTATAAACCAGTTGGTTTTGATCCTTCGCTATGTTCTGACATTTTGACACAATTTTCTTTCCAGGCACACATTTGCGACCTGATTTTTTGTTTTGCCATAACGCTGTTTGATACTACCACTGAAATTAACTTTTGTCCTCCATATGTTAAACAATCCTCTATCTCCTTGATATTTTATCAGCTTTCAATTTGCAGAATTTCAAACTCTGAGCAGTGAGCAGAGTACAGGTAGAGGTCACACAAAGTTCGTCATGCTTCCTCAGACTGACATAAACAGGATATTGTTCATAGACTCTGCTGCCACTTCATCTGATGTGCTGCACATCACATAAATAACATGGAGGCCCATTCAGGTTTTCTTTTGAATTTGCATAACATTGACATGCTCCTCTCAGATACATCTTTGTGTTTTCCCCCATGTTGTCGCAACAGCGATGTTTTCAAGATGCCCTTTAGCGACACACTCATGTTGAAGGCTTCCATGGTAACAGGTAAACCAACCTTCAGGGGATGATATGCTATACAAAAATCTTTCTGCAGGTTTCAATACGATGTCATTTTAATTTGATCTGTATGCAAGGACAACATTTTCATTGAACCTGCAATAATAACTGTACCAATGTGTTTCTGAGCTTTTCTGACATTCATTATTGAAAAACAGTTGCACGAGAATCATTAAAAAGTTGGTGTTGAAGAAGGGGGCCAAGGCTGAAAAATGAATGTAAAAATTGCAACTGCCTATTCATTTATTTTTGGCCTTTTATCTACTCCTGTGACATAATGAGTATATGGTTAAGTACATGAGCAACTCACTTAGTCATAGACAAAACAGTCAGTAAGGGCCAAAAATAATGAGCATTATAAATGGGTTGTGTAGGTTTTTATAAAATAAATCTGCATATTTCACAAATAAAGTCCAATGTTTGCCATTGGAGTTTTGAAAAGAATATATGAATATCTCTCTCACCTGTAGAGTCGGTCAAATCTCAACTGGAAAGTCAGGGTTTCAACCACCAGCGCCTGCAGCCAGAAGCCTATGTGTCCTTGGCAAAAACATTTTTCCCCAAGTTGCTCCTCTTGCTTCGTCGGCAGCTTGTGAATGTGTATGAAAAGGATTAGTAAATACTGATGGAAACTTTACATAGCAGCCTCTGCCATCAGGGTGTGAATGGGTAGGTGTGACCTGTGATGTAAAAGTGCTTGGAATAGTCAGAAGACTAGAAAAGTGCTATACAAGCTCAAGTCTATTTACCATTTCTTTAGGCCTTACAGGGTTATCTTACAATGAGAAAGAAATTACAGAAAATCAGAAACTATACAATAGAAACACGTTAATATTAAAACTAGCAGTGTACAATTTCTACACAAGACATCTTTAGTCCTGTGTTCCTTCATAAGGAGCAAACAAAATAAAAATGTAGCTCATAGTGCATATTCACTGTAAGGGATAACTCTAACTCAGGTTCAGTAGTGTGAAAGAGACTAAGAGTAGAGTTTGCCCTAAGTTGGTACAGAGCTCTGCCAGAGTGGAGGAGACCACAGTGCTGCCTTGTTGTACGGTGGGGGGGCAATGAATTATTTACAACTCATTTCTCTTTCATCTCTCAGGCCTAAACACAGAGCTCTTTGCCATCGCAGCCAACAACAGCCTCATATATTTCGGTGTCTTGCGCTTCTGTAATAGGAGGGGAATGGTTCTGCATAAGTGCAGCATGCTTTGCAGTGCAAAACAAGTGCAAAGCATGCTGGGAGGCTCAGAAGAGACCTTTTGGCTCAAGTGCTAAATAGGAAGTGAATGGTAAATATGGAGAACAGTTGGCAGAGTTAAAGATTTACATAACTGCGGGACTCAAACATGCACAGTTGTGAGAAGTGAACAGTTTTAATCACAACATTGTGGGTTATGAATCCAACCAGCTTTAGACAACAGCTTCTAAATACATACTGGACTAGTGTAAGAGACTCTGTGGTTAGAGACACTACTCATATCCATGGGAAAGCAATAACATTTCAGACTATTTTTATCTGTGTCTGTTTTTTAAGGCCATGGACGGTCATCTCAACATGTCCAAATGATTCTTGGGACATTTATGCCCACTTTCAGAGCAGCTACATGTTTTTCATTATATAGCTTACGAGTTTATGTTGACACTAGTGTATGCTAGCACCCAAATATCAGAATTACAAGGGTCATTTCAGGTACAATGGGTGCATTAGCACTGGATTAACACTCAAAACAAATAGTGCATTATGTTATTGCTAAGCTGCAGAATTAGCAGTTACTTCACTACCGCATACTATTTTTGTGACTTGTTTGGTGTTGTTTTTTGGTTTCTATACTGATTAGATCTCTCAAGAGCTGTCAATGTTGTACTTTGCCTCTGTGCAATGCCTGTCAGCACCTGTGTGTCCGATTGGACTTAAAGCTGTTCGTTTGCACTTACTGACATTGTTTCCTCTTTTCTAGATCCTTGCTTGTGTTGTACTTACTTTCTGATTTACGTGGCTTTGGATAAAAGCATCTGCTAAGTAAATTGTAGAATTGTAGTTTTGTAAAGTTCAACCAAAACCAAAACAGCTGGACGTTAGAGTCGAAGCCATTAAAATAAGTTAAGGCCTGATTAACTCAGGTGTACACCGTTTACTCATGTCATTCCCAATTCTGCCTATTGGCTGCTGAGCCAAGAACCTCAACCAACCAAACCCATGCAAGCAGAGAGGGCAGGACGTCATGAGAACTTATTCTGAAATCTACTTGTGCCGTAGTATAGCCTTTTTTTGTGGCGATCTTCCATTAAACCCATCACTGATTTCTCCTTCTGTGGCTCATGTTGTCTCTTTCCCAAACTGCAGGGATGCTGTGCTGCAGTTTCTTGTTAAAGATCCAATAGGCCCAACCCAATCGTGGGTGACATGAGTCCAACATGCACAGATGGAAAGCTGAATGACCCAATTAAATGTTTGGAGCTGCTTGCAAGCAGCTGGACTCGAACATAATAACTGAAACTGAAATACAGAGACTGAAAGGCTTAGCATGTTTTTTAGAGGAGTGTTTGCTGGAATTGGATTTTTACGGGCTTTTTCAAAATAGTCTGGCAGAATAAGTACAACAACAACTTTGGGTAAACTAAAGTCCAGTTTTAACGTATATATCCCTCAATCTGTACAGGTAATGATTAAAGTTCATTAGAGATAAACATTTCCCTCATCTGAAAGTGAAGCTATGAATAACTTAACATACAGAACTTTGGATGTACTTACTGTACACATACTACCATTTGAATTGAACAATTATAGCTGAAAAAGAGTTGTCAAAAAATAGCATGAATGAATGAATTAATGAATGAATGAAAAACCCTTAGTGCCACTTGGGGGATTGACAAAATATGTCAACAACCATACAAGACAGCACATTATAACATGAAAAAAAATCCTTAAAATACATCAATAAAGCATCATTTAAGCATCCCATGAGTACATTTAAAGGAAGTTTAATAAAGTTACTTATGGTATGAGCTTTCAGTGTATATTGTTGAGATTTACAGTATTGATTGACCAAAATTCAGTGAAGCTATGGATACAGATCATGATGATCCAATTAATTAAATGGTTATCTACGATGTAGTCCATGGAGTATAATGTTCAAAGGTTTGTTTTTCTTCAATGTTATCCTATGGTTTGGGGTATGAACAGTATGTTTAATTTACATGCATATTACACAAAACTGTAAATTGTAATAATAAAAATTATAACTATATTTGCCATACAAGCTCTAACCAATAAAAAAGTTTGTAGTTTTAAATTATGCTAACTTCTGTTTTTGTTGTCAACCTGTCTAGTGTGGTTTGACTGATAAAAATAATGGTAGTTTCCAACTAACTTTTATGTCAAAATCTTCATTATGACTCATAAAACTGTTTCATTATTACCATTTTAAGAAAGGGAAGGGAGGGGGGTTGTTACATTTTGAAATAGGAAACTATAAACACTATGTATACTTTTCTGTTAGTAAGAAAGGGTTGAGTATTTAGGTGTAAAACTAAATGAGTTATCATTGTTTAAATTTAGGATGGGATATGTTTTTTGCTAACTGTCATGGCTCCCTCATGCAGCTGAAAAATATAACTCTTGAATGAACTAGCTGGTGCAGAAGCTCATGGTCTTTCTAATCATTGATACTCATCTGAATTTACAACTGTTGCCTCCATCAGATTTTGATAAGTCCATTAGAGTCTATAAAACTGAGATTGTAGACACATTCAGAGGTATAATCTAAGACTTGTTCATAAAATACTTTGCTGTTAGTGGAAGACATTTCCATTATTTTCTCTCATTCTTAGACTCTCCCTCTCATACCATGTCTCTAGGCTCAATATTTGAATGCCTATCAGGGACATTATCCAAATACAGATCAAATGCCTCATTTTTATAAGCCGCTTTCACGTGGTCACATGTCACTGAAGGACATGTGAGCAAGAGACAGAAGTCTTATTTTTAGACCAAAATCTTCCAGCAGTGTGTTTTTTTGTGTTGTGGTTGGATCAATATTGTGCTCGACCACATGATATGTCATGTTTTAATTTAGTGTTTGTTTTTCTTAAATAGAGAAGTGAAAATTGTGACAGAGTAGAAAATGTTGCAAGTAAGTAACCGCCACCAGATGTTAGATTAATGTCTTTTCAGTAGTTTGGAAAAGTTTATGTACATGGTAGAGGGCAATATTTTTTTAAAGTCTATCATAATTCTATGCTTGGATATCTGGTGTAAGGTCGACTATGTCATGACTCCTCTTGGTGATCACATAAAAGAAAATACCTTTTGTCAGTGTAGTGTTGAACATTGGTCAATATTGATCTAAACACAACAGGAAGTTGAAGTCATTACTCTCCTGCTGTCTGTGGGGCAATTTGGGAACTGGACACAAACTCTTAAGGCAGTGGACAAATCATTGTGTCACTATATTTGCAAAAAAGGGCAGCTTAATATTTTAAATGGTTTATCACCTGGTCAATGAAGCTTCGTTGAACCATCAGATACAGAGCCAGAGCAGGCAATGCTTATGCCCAGACAAAGTTCCTGAACTCATCCTGCTGAGGGTTCAAATGGTAAACTCTAGCCCTAAAGGAAGTTGATCTTTTTCTAAAAAAAAATTAATTACAAAAAAGACACAAAAAAAAGAACATAAAAAGTCAATTTTAAACTAGGACAATAGTAATGTCTTTTTTTTTTTTTAACAATACAACTTCTTGACACACTCAAAGGTAGACTACTGTGCTAAGTTTGAGATATTGTCCTCACTGGAATACAATAACTTGTATTGACTGTATTAGAGAACAAGAAATAAGCAACCTTATATAAGAAAAAGCTGTCACCAGCTCGAAGAGACTGTGCCTCCATACTGTGGTTTAAAAAAATATTTCTGTGCTTCTGTCATTTTATCCCTAGTATGGGGTCTTATCGACTTTTGTGTGTGTTTACATATGACTTAAAATGTTTTCATGACCTCTTTCATTAACAATTAGGATTGTTTTTGGACTATTTGTGTAGTCTGTTAAATGTCAGAAAAAAAAGAAAACTCTTTGTTTTGGTCTATAATTTATGGAATTATTTATCAATAAATGATTCATTGATAAATGTCTTGAGAAATAGGCTATGCTTTTTTTGCTGGAAGTTACATCAAAGCATAAAGAACTATCTCGTGTTTGTGGCAAGTATAAAGCTATGGAAAGCTTTTGGTTAGCTTAGCCCATAGCACAACACCTGGAACCAGAGTAAAAACTATCCTGCGCTCTGTGTAAAATTGAAAAACCAGCATCTTTGTAGTGCACTTCTGAGGCTATATCATTTGATTTAGCCCTACAATAACTTTTTATTGGGACCAGTAATTTTCTGGCATCTCAACTGGCTGCCTTGTCATGCAGTTTGTAGGCTATCAATTTTTTCTCCCAATGTTCAAGGTGTTTCCAGGAATCATGATAGGCCTAGGCTATTCTTTTAAGATATCAACTGATTATCTTTTTTGACTTTAGCCTACTTTCAGTATTACAACTGAGTCATTTACAATTAAATATGATTTTGATAAGTTCAATTGAGTTTAAAATAAATAAACATATTCTCCTAAAATTCCAATGTGCTGAAAAATACACTTCCGTCTTTTATGCAGACGCTCATGCCGTTACAATGCACTCTGTTATGTAACTAGGCAACAGTAACATCAGCTGCAATAATTACTATTTAGACAATGCTGTATGTTTAGTGTAATAACACACAGAGACAAATACACACACCCAGGGTGTGTTTTGAGTCGACGAATTCCCGCCCTGCTTCATATCCGCGGTCATCCTTTCATAATTCACTCATGGATCTATTCTTACAACTGGCTGAGTCCTATCCGCCTGCTGTGAAATCAGACTGACCTCACCGTCACAACAGACTCCTCCCCTTCGACGCCACGCCGACCTTATGACTGTCAGATAAACTGACCAATAGCGACAGGAATTCCCACTCCTTACGTATCTCACCTGCCAATCAGAACGTGGGTAGGCGGAATCACCGTGGGCCTGGCATTCATGTTTGGTTGCAAGGGTAAGCTCTGGATGGGATTTTGTGAGTTTTCTTTGACATTTTATTTATTGTTCATACTGCAATTTATAGTATTGTGTTGTGTGTGCTTTGGGTGTGCTCGTGTCTGTTAAAATACACAATTACGGTAGGTAGCGGTCGTCCATTTATGCTAGCATGGCTAAGTGTTTAGCACTGCAAAGTATTCAAAGCAGAGAGAACAACGGTGATTTCCTATATTAACGATACAACAGCTGTTTATTAATCCTGATTCAAGACTGAATTGTCCGTTATATAAAAGTCCGGTTAGTGCTCGTTGAAAACTGTCAGGGCATCCTGACAACCAAGAAGCATTTTTTTGTCGGCTTCTACAATGTTATTACTAAGTTACACGGTTTTAAGTTTGCTTTCTCTACCAATTCATCATCTTGCCGGACACAGGGCTTTGTCTGTAAGTGTCAAACCCGGTCAGACTGCATTGATTTAAATGTTTTACCAAGCCGCCTTAAGCTTCCTCTGACATGTTTGTTTACATCTGTTTTATCGTTCACAATACGCTTTCCTCACTGTCTGCACTTTGCATACTAGCCCTTTCCAGGGGCACACGTGCTAAAGCAAACATTTTTGCAACTTGACGCCAAAGATATCGGGATAAAAAGTTTTGAATTGTTGTTTACATAATGTTCTGGTAATTACAGAAACCCCTCACCCTTGGTGTGAACTGATTCACTGCTGAACTGAGGAGGTAAAGGGACGGATATCATACCCTACCACACCTCTCCCTCTTTCAAACTGCCTCCTCTGTTGGATACTTTTTTGGGAACTATCTGGAAACTTTCAGCTTGATTTTATCTTCTTCATTTTGGACGGAATGGATTTTGAGAAGACCTAACCTGGATGGTTTGCTGTACAAACTTCTTTTTAAGAGCCAGCTTGTAGAGTTTGCTAACTTTTCAAGAGGTCGCATTAAGTCATTTGGAGGGTAACTAACCCAACACAAAAAATGGATCAAGCCGGCGGGGGTGAGGACCCGAATAAACCCTCTAAAAAGAAGTCCAACGAGGACGAGGGTAAAAACAAAAAGCTGGTAGGTACTCAGAAAGTGTAATTGCATGGAAAAATGGTATGCAGTGAACTGTCAAATCCTGTAATCTAACAAACAGCGGTTAATTTCCCTGTCAAATTTACTTAGAGTGAGAAAACCAGTTTCAGAAAGTTGCACTACTGCACATGGATTCTCTTCATTGCTATATTTAACACTTTCAGAAAGGCTGAGTCTTCAGTGTAAAGTTTTACAGTTTGAGTGAGTAAAGTGGTCACATAACTCCAGTACAGATAGTACAAAATCATGCTGTCAGTTCAGCACATCTCTGTTTACTGCAGGATGAGGCTCAAATAGTTATTGATGTGTTGTTATTACTATTTAATGTAGCCCAATAAGAAGCGGCTAATAGCTGTTAGAGTTGAGCAAAACAGATAGTGTTTCACTGAGTGCTTTACCTTTGAAAGCACTCAGTGCATCATGTGATTCTTCAGAAATACACCTCCTGAAAGTTCTTTTAAGAGCATTCTTGTTGTGACAGCTTGGCCTCTTTATATACCTTCTTTAAGGAATATTCAAAGAAGAAGTTCTGTTAGAGGATGACTCACTGCATAGAGAGTGATGTTTATGAGTTGTGTGGGTTTTTTTATGGACTCTCTGAGTGTGTCTGATTGATACAATTGTAGAATCAGCTCAATAAATGACAGCTCTGTGCCTAACAACCCGAAAACTACATCAGCAATCATTACATTTACAGCTTTAATGTTGGGTAGGCTTTAGTTTGAAATTGGGCAACCCTGAGTGTGCAAACCCCCCCCTGAGTGTCATAGAGCTATTTCTGTGTGACGTTCAATGCCTGGAAATGAAATCAGACAATTTGTGGGAAAAGGTGGTAGTGTTGGTTGTTTTGGAGGAAAGACAATGTCATTAATTCTGTATGAAGACTGCATCAATCACTTCTAATGACTCATGCAGTCCTATAACATATGGAAGCAAAGAAAAACTTTGCTGTAATTGTGTAAACAATGTCTGTACGACTACAATTTACAACTTCATTTGGTAAACTGTAGCCACATTCTTGCATTTGCTGTCTTGTGAGGAATTTCAAACTGTAAATCTAGACTAGATTGAAGTGTGTTAAGTGCATGTCACTGTGCAAACTTTGTCAGCAACTGTAAAAAGGGGCTGAGAGTAATTTTCCGTGACCATAGACAAAAAACTTTGGCAGCTGTTGATCATCATTTTGGACTCGCCACAATTGTCAGCGTGGAAAGCTTGGCTTGCGGTTGAACTGTCTGGATGATGTTGCCTCTCGAATAACAGGCTGTGTTGCTTTGCCCCACAGTGATCTGTGATTGTTTGCTGCTGGTGGGATTGGTCAAAAGTTTAGTTACAGCCACTGATGCCAAACAAGGCAAAGCAAAGGGCACAAATCTCTTTCTGTTTTGGTAAAGTGAAAAGGGACCAATGGGCCAAATTGTAGTAGCTGCTGACGTAGAGGCTGACCACTGATGGCTTCATTAACACCTTTGTTGTTTACTTAGGTGGTGTTTTTTGTTCTTCTGGGTGCAGCTGTCCTAAACCCTTATACATCAGGAGGAAAACAGCACAACTGCTGTTGTGTTTCAGTGAAGGGGGAACAGTCTTAAAACAAGTAATCACTGGTTGTGTTCAGCAAAGTTAAGGTAAGGGAAAGTGGGACCATAATAACTGCCAGACAGGAAATCCCAGAGTGGGCAGAAATGCGCTCACAGAGCTACCAAAGGGTGTTGTCCTGGGAAATCCTACCAACTACTTGCAACTCTTGTATATCCTGCCTCCCAAGTCTAATATTGTTCACAAGGGTGTTTTGGTGATGTAAGCACTCAGCAAATCACTTTTTGTTCCTTAAAGTAGTCTTGGGGCCAGGAACGTTCCCTGTTGCTCAATCCTCCGAGCTGAGCTGTCAAAGGCAAAGGAGGTCAAAAAGTGGGGCTGTTACAGAAATCTCAACAAGAGCTCAACACAGTTTCAAGAGGGAAGTAATTTCTCATCCCTGGGTGGAGCCATGATCTGTTTTTTGTATCCCCACTTTTGAGCTTCCTGAATGGATGCTGCAGTGCAAAATTTGTTTGGAAACGAGAAGTTAAACAGCCTATATGTGCAAACATGAATGTTTATTCTTATTTCAATCAATGAAGCTTGATTGAGAAATCATTTAAAATGGTAAATAGAAGCAATCCTTGTGTAAAGATACTTTGCAGAGGATGATCAAAGACGTATTTTATCTCATTTTGACAAACGTTTTGTTCTTTTCTTATGTTTGGACCCCCCTGATTTACTCATACAGTAAGACTTAAAGTATTTTCCCCTTAATGGTGTTGTCAACAGTTATGCACAGAAAACGTGGTGAATGTAGGCTTATACTGGGTCAGTGCAGTGCAGGTTGTATAGATGAAGTCCAGACTCCGAGGATGGAGCTATGTCTATCCTTAGAAAGATTCAATAAGGTTTGTCACTGCCTTTTCTGATGCAGACCATCTACCAAGCACTATTTGCAGGGCTAATGAGCAAAGTTGTAGGCACAGGCACAGCACGGTCTCTGCAAAGTCAAATCAGCAGAGGAGAAACACTGAAAGCTGTATGTTTGTTTTACAAGTTACGGGGCAGGATTACATCACAGCAACACCATTCAGGCTTTGGGCCCAGAAACTAGATACTCAATGCAGCCAAGGACATGAGAATGATACACCCTGTTCAGACATAGAGTTAGTTTCGAACATTCAGCTGTTTTGTAGCTTAAATTTGTGATAATGTATTTTTCTTGATGTTGTAAAAATATGACATTCCTAAAAAGGGCTTTGGTAGAAGGTGAAAGGAATTCAGGAGAGCCGGTTTGACTGAAAAAGGAGAAAAATTACCCCTCTGCATACCAGAGTTTTAAAAAATGATGTCATACAGACTAGCACAAGGGAAAAGCCATCCCAGTACAGCCCTGTAATAACTGTGTGACTTGACATACTCACAATAACTTTGTTAAATGTGACTGTAAAGAAAAACTGCAGTTTTTTTAATCCATCAAATGTTTTTTCGAGACTGTACCTTTTTAAAGAGATTTTAAAGCTGAAGTACACATTTACTGAAAGCTTTCGCTGCACCTCTAAGTCTGTAAATGATCTGTTTGAGGTAATGAATGTTTTATGATAAACATGTTATTGATAGCTTCAAAGCAAACCTCAACACCAGCAGTGTGTTTGGCAGGTATTCTGCGATGAGATCAGTCAGTCACAGGACTGAATCATTTGTTTTCTTACAGGATGTGCTTGCCTGCTTGATGTATTTTATCAATAAGAAAGGGAGCAGGGTGATCAATATCTTCAATGTCAATTGTCAGTGCATGAGTAGAAGTTGGAGGTACACCTTTTTTTTAAATTTTTTTATACACATGTCCTTTATTAAACCAGGTATAGCCTCATTAAGATGAAATCCCTTTTTGTAGGAGGGACCTTGCAGTTGTACACATTCTGTGCTTACAGGTGTTATTGGCAGTGTTGGGCAAGTTACTTTAAAAAAGTAATTAGTTACAGTTACTAGTTACTTCTCCCAAAAAGTAACTTAAGTAGTTACTGAGTAACAAATTATAAAAGTACATAGTTACTTTGGAAAGTAACTATTGCGTTACTTTCAAGTAAATTTTTAAATGCTCAAATGTGTTAAATAATTTGGACCCCACCTCCACCCCTCTTTAACAGAACTTAAAATACATGTTCAATTATTTATAATAAATCTGAATATTATAATGAAATGGACACTTATCAATAATGAACAGAAACAGTGTACACAAATCTAAACTATTTTAATGTTGCTGTGGGACAAAGTGAGACTAGCCTCCAATCAAATGTCATGTATTATATTATAATAACTATGTTTATATAGTGGATCCGTAAAAATTGTTGTTATTAAACACACTAACAAATTATATTACTGTTTATTAACAGTACACAAAGTTA
The DNA here is from genome assembly GCA_020745685.1 of Tautogolabrus adspersus. Taxonomy (NCBI): domain Eukaryota; kingdom Metazoa; phylum Chordata; class Actinopteri; order Labriformes; family Labridae; genus Tautogolabrus; species Tautogolabrus adspersus. The sequence continues at coordinate 22,438,485 of CM036540.1, read as the reverse complement.
TTGACTTTAAACCTTGGTAGCAAACGTTAGCTTTCTGGTTCAAAACTGAGCCAATCTAGTCTCTTTCTCCCACTCTTTATCATATTCTTTTCCCCACTTATTCCTGGACATCGTCACTCTGTCGCTCTGTCAGGTGTAGTTGTTCGTGTGTGTGGGGGCCTGGGGGGTGCCGGATCGGGCGCGCGTGGTAACCAAGGAAACGGGGTTGTAGACAGATCCTGGAAAAGGACAAACATAACTACCGTGTTCATGTTTCGCTTTATTGTGGAGAACTGGGAGAGAATCAGTAGGAGTTCATACAGGGAGCAAAGCAAGCCCAAATCAGCAACTACACTTTAGAAAACAAGCCCAAAAACCAGCAACCCGCGACTTTACAGAAAAGCAAGCCCAAAGTCCCTTATAACAAGCGGACTTGGCAACACTGCTCGCCATCCCTGTTTCTCATTGACTCACTTGTGTCGTTCTGTGTCCGACTATGCATGCTTTCGAATTTGTGTAAACAACACCCGCCCAACTCTACCTCTGATTGGCTCACCATGAAATGATTCCCTACCTCAGCCAATCGTCATCATTTATGCGATTGTCTCGTGTCCGCACTCACCAAAGAGGAAGAACAGTAAGGCATATCTCTGCCACTCGGTTTAGAGATCCAGTTGGTCTGTCAAAGTAACGCGCTGCATTTTTTGGCAGTAACGGTAACGGCGTTATAATGATGGGAAGAGTAATCAATTAGATTACTCGTTACTGAAAAAACTAACGCCGTTAGTAACGCCGTTATTTATAACGCCGTTATTCCCATCACTGGTTATTGGTAAGATTATTTGTGCTTATTGTGGTAGTCTGAATGAAAAGGCTTGTACAATGATCAACTTGTTTGACATGAGATGGCAAAGATGTCAGGACTTTTGCCCCAAATGATGGCTGCTTCCGGAATCCAAGCGGCAAACTTCAGTGTTGCCTCAAGTGGGGTTAAGCCAACGATGCAGTGACAGCGCCTTTGCTAAACAGAGTTGAGAAGGAACTTGTTTTGGTAGAATATTTACTTTTCTCTAAACTTTCTTATTTTAGCATTGTTGCTCTCTAGCATGTAAGCTGTTGTTTCTTGTAGCAATGGGTTTGAAACAGGTACAGAATTAGATAATGGCAATCTTTATGCCCAGTGTGGCTAGCATTTTTATGAATCAAGTATTTTTAATGTTTACAGCAACCTTGGAGCTAGCTTACCTGACCATCTCAGGACATGGCCTCTGCTTATAAAATACTGACCATTTCCGGTTTTAGTTGAATGAACTTCCAGCTGTAGATACTTGATCATATTTTATAACTTCAGCTGGGTAATTTGCAGAAACTAGTGAGCTTGACCTAGTTTTTACAATAGGTTAATACGGACTTTAATGCTTTAGTTATACTGGAGAAATTAGTGCTTTCTGAAATTAGGTTGAAAAGGGCTTTTAGAAAATATTTCATAAACAGCTTTTTTCCCCGACAGTTAGGTAAGACTGTTAGATCAAAACAAGAATTAGTCAGAAGGCAAAATCTGTCATAGTCTCGACTTTGGCAGGTTTGTAATGTCCACTTTTTCCTGTCAGGTTAATTTCGAGCATTTCCAACTTTTAATGAACGCTTTTCATTGAAGTGTGACTTAATGATTGTAATGCTTGTCATTTCGGGGGCCATTAAAGTAATTAAAGCTTCACTAATGAATGGACAGTTGAGCACAACTTAAGCAGCGGGGTCTTTAAAATGAGACCCCAGACATGAGAGAGCTTAGTGGAAAATATACTCTACATTTCATTCCGTTAGCTACAGAGAGAGTCTCGACAGGGCGGCTGTGGCTCACTTGGTAGAGTTGGTCGTCTTTCAAACGGCAGTTAGGAGGTTCGATCCCCAGCTCCTACAGCCACATGTCCGATGTGTCCCTGGGCAAGACACCCAAGTTGCTCCGCTGCTTCGCCGGTGGTGTATGAATGTGTGAAAGGGATTAGTTACTTCTGATGGTCACTTTACAAAGAAACCTCTGCCATCAGTGTGTGAATGAGTAGATGTCACCTGCAGTGTAAAAGAGCTTTGAGTAGTCAGAAGACTAGAGAAGAACTATACAAGCTCAAGTCCATGTACCATTTACAGTGTGTTGGAGTAATACAAAAAGTATGTATAATTGACTACATGTCCGTTTCAGAATCAGAACTACATTTTCCCCTTGGGGGGAGAATTTGGTCGTTGCAGTTGCTCTTACACAAAATAAAACAGTAGGAAATATTGAATATGAATATAGATATTGAGTAAAATAAGAATTAAAGCAAATAAGTCCAAAGCCAGAGTATTTTAAGATAAAGCAATGTGCTTATGTACAAAGTGTTGATTGAATAAGCTATGTACAAATCACAGGGAATGAAAGAAATAAACAATAGATACAAAGCGTAGCATTGAACAGTAGAGATACTGCACATTAGGTTCAATTTGATCCAGTTTAGAATCAGTATTACACACAAAGGGTTCTTGAACAAATAGTTAAAAATATAACAGGTAGGTAGGTAGTATTTCCTGTATATCGTCTCTCTGTATTCCAGCTCAAGTTTGTTTGTTACATTCTTCATGGTCACAACTATTAGTGTTTCCCTAAAGAGAGAACTGTATTATTATTTGGAACACAACTTGTTTCCCCTTCACTGTTACATAGGACAAAGCCCTTGTAAAAAAAAAAAGGATATTTTTCTATGAAACAAGCACACTGTTATTCAGCAGTGTTGTTAACATTTGTGCTCTTGACATTTTTGACAGTATCACATTGTGAATCATATTAAATGTCTCACTGTGCCTCTGTTGTTGGAAGCTGTGGCATTTGAAGCTTCTGTCACTTTGATACATGAGCTTTAAGGGAGCCTCAGGGATCATTTTAGGTCATGTCAGCACGTGGTTAGTACAAGTTGGTAGCATCACACTCACTTGGTGAGCTGGTGTGAATTAGCTTTCTTCTGTTTAGTCATGTAGTCTTTTTCAATGAGCTGCATTCTGTTCGTCTCACTGTTAAGTTATGAGTGAATAACCGTGATTGTGTTTGGAAGATGTGTAAAAAGAAAAAAAGGCAGGAAATGGACCATGTGTGAGTGTTTAATGGTGTACAGGAAGTGGAGGAAAGGAAGTGGTGAAGAATGCTTTAGTCACACAGAGAGTGACATTAGAGCAGTGTGGTTCTTCCACTGAGATAAGCCCAGTTTATGTACATCAGTGGATACGATCAAAGACTTGAGAACTGGAAATGTATTTCTCGTTCTCTGTTTCATCTTACATATCCGGTGTAAGACGTATCTTGAAAGCTGAAGTTTTCTCTATGTAACACTGCATGAATCAGCTTTGAATATGCTCATAGTGGCACACACATTAGCATGATGATTCATGAAGTAGCTGTGTTTGTCTGATGTAGACCAGGATGAAGGGGTTTCCCTGCACTGCTATTATCACAAAACATGGGAAAGGGAAGCTTTCATAAACTTGCCAGATTTGATAACAAGAGGTGTTTATAATTGCTGCTTGTCAACAGGGTTGGAAATGAACTTTTTTTTGCCTACCTGCCACTTTATTTTGTAATGACATGTTATATCAAACCAAGGCTTACAGTATTCAAGTAAAAGGCTTTTTTATGAACGGACATTTTTTGACTATAACAGAAAATCCTAACATGCGCTTTGTCTCGCTCATAAACCTAAAAAAAAAGTTTATTTTAGTTTATTATTAGGCTGGTAAGAATTTACGATGCAGCTATGTCCACAAAGGATTGACTGGCAGGGAAACAAATTGTGTTTAAAGAGCATATGAGCTTATATTAGGAGAGATGCCTACTTTTATCTACCCGCCATCGTGACGGGTAGATTGAGCAAATTCACCGGTCACTGCAAAAGAAAAAAACACCCGTATTTGGCTGTTGACGGGTGCTAATTTCCAACCATGCTTTTCAGTAGGGATGTAAAGATTAATCGTGAGGCAGTTAAAAATCCATTCAAAGGTGTCAAAATTCACATCGGTACTCTGAAAAAATGAATCGCAGTAATATCGTGAGCGTCAGCAGCTGTAGAGCAGAGGCGGTTGGTTGTAACAAGCAGGCGTTATCATGGCAGCTGATGAGGCCAAACCATAATAACAAGCGGGTTTGCAGCCTCGCTCGCCCAAACGAGTGTAAAAGCCAAAGAGAATACGAGGTGCATTGGTGTTTTCATGAAAAAATTAAAGGAATCTTTTTCAGTCATCTCATAATTTTTCTTCAGTCTCATTTTGTAAAATAAATCGTGAGAGAATCGCATCGTGAACCCAGTATCATGAATCGTATCGTGAACCCAGTATCATGAATCGTATCGTGAACCCAGTATCATGAATCGCATCGTGAACCCAGTATCATGAATCGTATCGTGAACCCAGTATCATGAATCGTATCGTGAACCCAGTATCATGAATCGCATCGTGAACCCAGTATCATGAATCGCATCGTGAACCCAGTATCATGAATCGTATCGTGAACCCAGTATCATGAATCGTATCGTATTGTGAGTTGAGTGAATCGTTACATCCCTACTTTTCAGTATAAATAAGATATCAGATTTTGATGGATTGTTAGACAGCTGTATTTGCACTGTTTTCATCTTTAACAGTTGCAAATAAATGACAAAATATGTCATTTTCTGTGATATAAAGTGCAATATTTGTGGAAAGGAAATGTGCTGTGATGCAAGTCTTTATTCGGGGATTTGAAGAGATTACAGAAAGCTAGTTGTGTGTGTTTTTTTTTTTTTAAATCAGAGAATGAATCAAAATGATTAGAATCAATTATATAAATTGACTTGTCCAATAAACCTATTGATGCAATGAGAATGGAGGTCAATCCAATAGGACAAAAAAACTGGGAGACAAAGCAGTTTGACACACTGACTGAAACATGCAGGCTTACAATGATAACATGATTCATCTCATAAATACCTTAAGAGTCACGCTACACAACTGATAAATCACAGTGGTGACATAAGCAGCATTAGACACCTGGCTGTCCGTGACCATTTTCTCAAACTTTAATCTGGCTAGCATAAAAAAAGAAAGATTTGAAATCGCCCCTAAAACGAGTCAGAATAATAGCCGTTACATCGTTGTGGCTGCAGCTTTAAACGTCTTTATAATAATACAATAGTCTTATAACACTTTGTTTTTTTAACACAAACACATTTGTTCTGTAACTTCATGGTCATTTTGAGAACTGCCCACACTGAAACATTTGATCTCTCTTTTGTGCTGGCTGCATATCATGCCAACCCTCGAGCTCGGAGTACTAGAGATTTGCTTTCAACACAGACAGAGATAACCTGAGGGCAATGCTGTGCTAGTCTGCAGTCACATGGTCAGGCCATTCAAATCTTAGCTCTACTGGCCTTTGTGTGCTTCCCCCCCCGATTCAATAGATGCTGTTTCTGGAAACAGTAAACTGTACCAGCCCTCTGCTGAAATAATAAGTGCTGAACAGACTCATGCCCTTTTAAAGACACTTAAGCTCTTGCAGAAATCAACTGCGTTAGTAATGGTTTATTTTCCCATGTTCTTTTGCAAAGTAATTACCGTACATGTCCTTATATTATTTTTGGGAAGTTTTGGATTCGTTACAAGCTATTGAGTCAACGCTTGCATGTGTCAAGTCTTAATTTATTTGTTCAGGAGAATAACTTGACATTCTGTGCTTGATTTAGATAGCTCCTAATCCAGTTTGCCGCGAGGACAAGTGTGCTATTATTGTGTGTGTGTGTGTGTGTGTGCGTGTACAATAGATTTAGGCTCTGTCGGCTGTTGTTAGTGTGTTAGCTGCGCTTGTGGCACTGCCTACAGTCACATCACTCTGTACCCCTGTGTACCGTGTAAGCACTCAGAATCAAGTCAGAATTCTCTCTTCACTTTCCTCTCTCTCAGTTTTGCTCTCTTTTGGGTCGACTGACTCACAGACAGGCGTGGGTATCATGATTTTATTGCAGCTAAAAGTTCCTCAACCCTCTCTGCTTTGACTCTCTCTTATTTAAATGACGGTTAGAAAAAAAAGTTAAAAAACCTCATTGACTCTTCATATTATGACTCTGAATTTGGACCACTGTCTTCCGCTTTTTAGTCTTATCTTGGCAATTAAACCTTTCTGGTGCTTTTTTTTAAACAAAATAGAACAAAGCATTTTCTGTTATTAAAATATGTATTTGTTATTTGATAATCTGAATGTGCTGACCCAGTCTAAAAAGAAGATGGAACAAGTGATGTAAATAGAGTTGTTGTGGATTCGACTTTTCAAAGTTGTTCAGACAACTCAGTATGGGTCTTTCCTGAAAAAGGCCCTAAAGCGGGGGAGATAAAAAAACATCAAACAAAGTTTGAATAAAGATGAGACTCAAGGCTGTTGTGCAAATGGAACCAGATGTGTACTGTCATTTAACAGGAATCCAGGAAGAATTATTTGCATAGTGTGAGAGAAAACACCGGGAAGAGGTGCACTTCTATCTGGCTGCTGAAGTCAGTTTTTATATCAAATATATTCCAACTGAATCAAGGCTCTCAGGGAGGGATGAATTTAAAATAAAACAAAAGGTGTTAATTGGGTCGTAGTTTGTCTATAGGCTTTTTTTTTTTACTCCCCTTTTTGCTCTGTTTGATAAGGTTGTATTACTTTGCAAACATTCAGAGTCATTATCACGAAGGATAAATGTTTCTTTCATGCATTCATAAATCCCTGGTCGCAGCGAAGGCAGTGCACAATGTCTGTGAGGTCACAAATACAGCCATTGACAAGTCTTTGTAACAGGATTAATTTGGACAAACTGATTAGACTAGACGAGTTCCAAAGCAGTTACTCAATTGCTATGCGGTGCTTTCTGATACCACTCCCTTGAAATTGAGCACAGAAGAAGCAGTGCTGTAGCATCCTATGTGATGATGTGTACAAGTGAAACAGATGTATTTTGGATTTTTATGCCTGTTCACAAATAGTTATTTAGTCTGTAATGTATCTACCAAAAGTAATGCCATGACCTAAGGGTAGGTCGGCTACATTTAAGAGCATTTAAAAGACCTTTTTGCTGACTGCACGTGTTCTGTCATAACTGTGCATCATTTTTTTTAAATGAATTCAAGTCATGCTATGAGTTCAGCATTATGGGAAGCTGCTTTTTTTAAATATATTTATCTCCACCCTGTTTTTCTGCTGACTGGTAGGTGTCTTGATGAAAAAGAAAAAAGCTTTAGGATTCCGGTTGTGTTGCCATCAGTGCATGTGTCTCTGCATCTTTTATGTTTTATACGGTTACTACGCTTCAGGGGGCTTTTATGTTTACAAGCTGCGACGAATTGGCAACCCAAGTCTTACATACAACTGTTTCCACGAAAAACAAAGTCTCCCACGTCGTGTTTGTGATTTCCACGTCATATACTTTTAACCTTTTACTTTTTTACACAATCCCAGCAGACAAATTGTGTTTAAGCGCACATTTCTCCACTCTGCAATGTGCCATTATCATCCACACCACTGTACAATGCTGATGAAGGAATTTTACCTTTTTTTTTTAAGGTCATCAGGCACAGACTGAGGCTCCAAAGTTCCTTTATAATCACTTTCATTTTTACACTGCATAAGACGCACCACACCTACTTCATATCTCTCATGGACATAAATGAAGACCAGACTTTTCACACATTTAATGCAGAGTTTGTTGCTAATTAATGGCCTGTATGTTTTTATTACATTTTTGGACAGACGTCGTATGCTTCTTTACACTCTATGGTAGTGAGTTAACTTTTTACACTCCTTTTTTTTCTTGTAGTTCTCTATTCCTTTTGTTGTTAACGCTAAGTGTAAGTAGACAACTCGTATACCGCATCTGTGGGTAACATTTGTCAGAGTGGTCAGTCGTCCTTTAGAACAGTTAACTGCATGTTTCTGAGCAATGAGTGATGGTAGTGATGTCTATGTTGCAGCTTCAGATCTCTTGCTCGAAAGATTTTGTCAAAGAAAAATTGTGGATCGGAGTGAAGAAGTTCAGTAAAATTGTATTTTTTAAAATTTAGGTTAAAGCAACAGCTATTGATGGAGTTATATAAATCCACATGTAGGCCACCAGAATGTCTCCTGTCAAAACCCAACTTGACTATTGAACTACTACACTGTACGTACAAGTGTCTGGGGCTTATTGTTAGGTTTGCACAGTTTTCCTACATTCCTTGCAGCTCTTCAGCGAATGAAAGATTTTCTCCAGTAAACAAGATTTTTTTTGTTGTGTCCACACTCAAATCAGTTGTGAGTGCAGCTAACCCTTACTAGCCTGGAGCCTCACCGAGTTGTTGATTTAATAGGGATACAAGGTAGTTTCATCAAGTTGCCAAGAACCGTCATCAGCACATAGCATTACAGTCCTCATTGCCAACCATGGCTGTCTCCCAGTAATCCTCTGTTATTATTAGAACTCATTAAAGTAAAAGCTAATTTCCTTCTAAACTTGTTTTACAGAGGAATCATGGCTACTGATTTTATAGCAATAGTTCCACTGCGCGAGTTAAAATGACATCATACAGATGGTCTACTTAAATGAGGCGGGAAAACAGGCATTGCTATTAAAAAGCGGTAGCCAATTGGAAACAATGTCCTTTGTCCACCTTGCGTAAAGACAAGGAAAGGATGTGTCCCTTCAGGGGGCTAATGTAATACTTACAATCATTGTATTTTTATAATATTCATTTGAAAAGATTGTGTGTAAAATATGCACACGCCTAAAAAAAAAAAAGAAGTGTGTCCCCAAAATGACTCAAGATGTGGGATATTGTTCTGCGTTCTCATTTTTATGGATCTGCGCGGAGTCATAATCATATTTGATTAAGGAGGGACCCAGAGCTAATTTGATTAGGTTATTTAGAGGAATATGCACTTGGTAATAAACATTTATTATGATGAAAAAGTTTACTTTAATAAGCCGGAGAAGCCCAGAGGACATGCAAGCTTAATTGTTAGATGTTAAATTGCGTTGTTGCAATGTTGCCAAGATAATGGGCAAGGAAAGGCCCTCAAGTCAAGGCAATTAACCAAACAGTGGTTTGATTGTTGTTAAATTGATTAGAAAATGTTTAAATACTCCATTTGAAAATTAGCTATTGTTTCACGCAGTTTTAGGCGAATGAATGCTGGGCTTAATGACACACACGCTCCGAGTGAGAAATGGGGAAAGTTGTTCCTCAGGTTCAATTCTTTAGATTGTAAATGTGGACCACTTGTGCAGATATGTTACAGACTATGATGGCAGTGAAACAAATACCTGCAGACTTCAGTCAGAAGCCTTCCTGCGTAGTGCTGGATGAATATGTGCTAGGTTTGTAGTCTTGACTTCAAATAACAGCTTGGAGAACACGTGAAGCCTGCACACAGAGAGAGGTTTATTTTCTTTTCTTTAATAGTTTTTATCTTCCAACTGTTGATCAGTTGTTGCAGACAAAACTAGTGATAGATCTGGCAGTTTGAGTGTCTGCTCAGTGTTGCCCACAGCGACAGCTGATGAAGATGCACAGAGTGGGGTGCAGGTTAGAGCCAGTCTGTTCACTCGCTGCAGCATCAGGAGCTCCCTGATTAGACTAGAGGAGATATCTGCGGCTGGAGGCAGGCTTTATGACCATCACCACCCCAAATCTCCCTACTCATTAGTACTTCACAGCCTAGCGCCACAGCATATGGCAGCGTTGCCACTGCTTCCCATTTGAGGTGTGTTTGAAATGGCTGTCCCTCGCTGAGCCACAAGCCTTTGGCACAAGTCTGTCTCCTTGTGTGTGAGATGGAGATAAACAACTGTTGAGAGAAGCTGGGGTTTTAATTAACTTATATGAGCTCTTTGTAGCTTTTTGTGAGGATTTGATTTGCAAACAAACTTGAATGATAAACAGGAGTTTATCATTTAATAAAGTGAACAACAATGATACGCTTTGGCCACTGTCACTTTAAGAGATGCTCTTAAGAACACACATTACACATGAGACAAATGAACCTTTACATGTCGATACAATTTGCCTTGTTGCCTTATATTATCTTTGTCGTAGGAACAACTTAACCCAAGCAGCACTAACTTGCATGTTTTCAGTGGGTGTTGAGAACAAGTGTGCTTCTTATGTCAGAGGCTATGGGTTTAAAGGTGCCCCCTATGTTTCATTTGATGTATTTGTTTGCTTTGTGCTAAAGTGTGTGTGCTTGGGATGTTCACCTTTGAACACACACTTCAGTAAAAACCCATTTCTACTCTTTTATTTTAAAATGTAAGTTTTTCATGTCACACCCTACACATGCATATGATCTAGGATATGCTTAAAGCCTCATTTGATTTTTTTTTTTTTTTAAAGAGAATTGGCCAGGGCTGCAGTATTCCTTCAACCAACATTAGATGAATCCACACCCACCTCCCAAAGATGAAAGCCTTTGGCAACTGCTTACCTGTGAAAACCAGGCTCACTCTGGCCAAGATATTACACATAGAGTTTGTAAATTAGCGAAAAAACAATGCACTGAGCGTTGTAAATCTGGTGTTTGTCGGAGCACAAATGAGACAAGAATCAGCTAGCTAGGATGCTGTTCGCTACTTGTATGTTCAGTGGGTGTCGGGTGTTGATTAAAGGGAAATGTTGATTATGAAGGACCATCAGTAAAGAGTTTAATTATAGTTACTTAAGCCTGATATAGCTAACTGCTACAGTGACAAGAAGGGAAATAAAGAAATAAAAGAAATAAAACTTCTAGTCCTTTGGATTTTACGTTCCTAATTACTCCACACCGGACACCCACTCAACAAACATTTAGTAATTACTATCAAAATAAGCATTCAACTGGCTTATTCCTGGCTTCGTTAAATTCAATGCTTTGTTTTGCTAATTTTCAAGCTAATATAGCGAAATTATGCAGGACCCAGATGAGCTTTGTTCACATGGGAATGTATCTGTAAAGACTTTGGTCATTAGGACACGGGAGATATTTCAATCCAAAAGAGGTTTTGAAAATATCTAACACGCCAGAGTTAACTGTGGTACATTCACCACATCCTGTTGTATCAAAAGTGTATTTGTTACTGGTACATTTTAATTGGAATCTAAAAGAAGAAAAACGGAGGCAGTATCCAGAGAACACAGAACATGTGATCGCACGTCAGATGGGATACATTCGGTCTTTGCAGTGCTTTTCATTTTCTTTCGTTGGTTCTTGTTTTTTCACACTGTGCCCTCCCTCCAACAGAACATACACATAAAAACATTGGCTGATGATATGGTAAGGCGCTTGGTTTTCATTTCGGTGTGTTTGACATCATCTCATGTTTTGTCATGGCTGCATGACGCTCTTCGCTGAAATATGTGGATGGATCAAATGTCCCAGAAGCAAAGTTATGAAATAAATATTTAAAAAAGTGAAGATGGATGAAATCTGGTGTAACTACATATTGCAACAGCTTTAAGGTTTTTATTTAGTAACACAAAGGTTAAGGTGAAGCCTGTCTCATTTACATGGTGAGGCTGCCCTCCATCTCATGGTGCCGTTACTTAGCACCACAAACTTCCTACATTTTTCATTATGAACAAAATTTAGCCCAAAGCATCTCGACTTCTGTAAGCAGCTCATAGATCATGTAATGTGCAATTATCAGTAGCACTTAGTATTCGATGTTTCTGCCCAGGGCTCTTTTAACACCCTTAGTTAACAAATAGCCTAACTTTGACACTGTGCTGCAGTCATGTACAACGCAATGTCAACACACAACCCCAGTTATAGGGCATAATGGTTTCTTTTCTTAGACCACAGCATGTTTGATCCATCCAGCAATATTTCAGCAAACTGACACTCGTGACATCATGTGTGTCATCATCTCATGTTTGTCTTTCATTTCATTTATATATGCTTATTCATCCCAGCATGTCCTCGCCATTCCATTTCACTAAATATGACTAACCTAGTCTCATTGCATGCGGTTCATCTACTTTTGTTTTTCAAAACTTTAACCCAAAACTTCCCTGCGTTCATCGGAAGAGCAACAGCTGATGAATAGAACAACAATACTCCCAGATGTTAGCTAAAGTTGTTGTTATTGTTTCATTAAACTATTCTCAAACATGAGCATCACCCAGGTAACCCAAAGTGTTTGACGGTAAGTGAGTCCTGAACGTTTCATACAGTGTGACTAACAAGTGTTTCTGCTCCTTGTGGTTGCAAACATCATCTGTCTATGTTTCGAATATTACACAATTACAAATTAAATAAATAAAAGAATCCCCCACAGGACAAACTTGTTCTTTTTTTGCCCCCCCAGTGGCCCCACATGTTAATGTGACCAAATTCGCCACTACACTTTTTCCTCTTTGTTAGATTGCTGTTTAGTGGTGTGAGCATTACATCCTCATGTTCCCACATCTGAATTCATGTGTACTCTACATACTTTGTTTTTATATCTACACCAAGGTGTCATAACAATCATTTTGTGTGTTTTTAATTAAAAGGATGAAGTTGATCTAAAACATTTTTTCTACTATTGTTGTTTGGAGCTGTCCTAATCATGAAATCCTCCTGTTTACTGTAAAGTGTAGCACACAGTGTGGTTCTGAAACAAAACTACTGTTGATGTGAACGACTATGACATTTGATTTTTAGTAAGTTAAGACAAATCTACTCCCTTTAAGTGAACACGTTTTTCTTTCAGTGTAAATCTGCAACAACAGAAACAAGTCGTCTTAATTATGACCTTCTCTAGGCTGTTAGCAAGGCACTACTTGAGTATCTCAAACCCTTCTTTTTTCACCCCCCCCCAGCGTGATCGTATTACCAGTTTTAGGAAAACGGGGATGAAGAAGGAAAAGCCCCTCATCCAGCACCCGACAGATCCCCTCTCCACCCACCAGGCTGAGCTCCCTGTCCCTCAGCCCCTCTTCGACGACCGCTCCATGAACCTCTCGGAGAAGGAGATCATTGACCTCTTTGAGAAGATGATGGTGAGCTTTGTGTTTCTATTCTCGCTGTACGAGGTCATCCGTAGCGTTTCACAGCAGCTCTATATTACTGATTTGAAAAAAGAGGCGGACAATAAGCTGCTTTTGAAAATGTTGAAGAGAAGATTGAAGAGTAATAAAGTTAAGTTTGAAAAGCCCTTCTTTTTACATCACTACATTACTGCCCACAGAGCTCCGTACGTCATTGTTTTACTGCTGATGAGATTTTTTAGTGAACAAAGCCTTGCCAGGCATATAAAAAAAAAAGGATGATAACGAAATGACTGTTATTCAGACCTCTCCTTTTTCTATACAACATCTTTATATTGTTTGTCGTTCTGCTTTATAATCTGTCCTGTTAAAGTCTACAGCCAAACTATGATGGTTTACGGTTTGTGTGACTAAGCAAGCCAGTGAAATTTGACCAAAATGAATCATTGCTTTGCCCTTAAATCTGTTTACTCTTAAATAATCCAAGGCCCAGCTATATGAGCGTTCATGTAAACATGTAGAGTTGTAAACAGTGCTCTAGTAGTTCTGCACCCTCAGAGCTGTTATTAGAGACATCGCTGATAATTGTTTGTAGATTTGCAGAAAAAAAGTGAATTAACTTGCTTTGACATGATTTAGGAAACCATGAGTGTCTATTTTCTCCAGGTCCAAGATATAAGATGTGTGTACAAGACAAGACCCGTAGGAGAGAAAATAAAGGGAATATCATACATTTGGAAAAGGTGACGTCAACAGCGCCTTTCTGAAAAGTTGAAAGATTTTTAAACTTGAGCACTCGGAGCGGCCGCACAAGAAAGGCGGAGAGCTCGTAAAAAGGACGCTGGGGTGCTGCGCCTTTTCTCCAGGCGGCCGTCTGCTGCTGTGAACGACCTCTGCTCATTAAAAACAATTATAAAAAGACGCTGGCGCTCAGAAAAAAAAGCAAGGTGGACACAGTGCCTAACTCCTAGTTATAGCAGAATAGCCAGAAAGCAGTGAACATAACTCTCATTTTGAATTTAACAAAATTCTTAAACGTGTGTACAATACTACAGCGGTTTACTAAGCAGCTAATTATTTTGTATTCATTTAATGGATCCAAAACAGACTTGTCAAAGCTGAAGTTTGTGTGGTAAAGATGAGGACATTTTGCATTGAGATGTGAAGCCTTTGTGAAGTAAAGCTCCATTTACGTACTCCCCCGGCCACTGTCAGAAGAACACCACATTTTTGGAATTCACTTCACACCCATCTGTGGGGTCAAACCTCTGTCATACTTGTGATTTTCTCCATTGAAATGCATTTTTGTCCTTATGTACTGCAGGATTGAAATCTAACAAAAAGCTCTCAGCCCATCTCTTTGAAGTGAGGAGCTGAATTACTCTGGCTTCATTGCATAGGTCGTGTGTACTATTGTGGATAATGTCTCTGTGTGTGTGTGTGTGTGTGTGTGTGTGTGTGTGTGTGTGTGTGTGTGTGTGTGTGTGTGCGTGTGCGTGCATGGTACGCTGCCTGCCTTTCCTTTTTTCTCATACAATGGTCTTTATTGCCAGGGCCAGAGAAATGCGACCAGTGCTCCTGGTTTTCATCAGGCTAACCCTCTGTGTGTTTTTTTTTTGTTTTTTTTGCCTGGGTGCTCATCCCTGTCACTCAGTTCACCTCTCAATTACTATGTTTGTGCTCACAGCGGCGTGACATTAAACCCAGGCTTCAATTTGCTCAGTGACAGACGGCACAGAAGGCCTTTTTGCTGGTCTGACACTTGACAGACTTTGACTCTTCGGGTTGGGAAGTGTAATTACAATAATGAAATCAAAAAAAGAAAGGGGTTATTTACTCATACTTTTGAAGCCACCACTAGTTGCTCACATGGTCCGTAAACTTTTTCTGCTTTGATGTAGCGAACCCAGAAACAGCAGTGGTGGTTAGTTTTCGCCAGATGATAGTAGCCTCTCTTAAGTGTCTAACTGTCTTCGTCAGTTCTTTCTTCATGTCATACACACACATTCATTGTAGTTGCTTTTCTTGTAATTACGCCCCTTCTGTTATTGATTTGTTTTTATGGCGCTACAGGCTGCAGCCTTAGATGTCCAGCCTGCTTCAAATGAAGCGATGACCCATGCCATATTATTGAGTCCCCATGCTGTGCATTAATGACTAGGAGAAAGTGGAAATATTTTCTCTCTGCAAAGTGGTTTACACTGTGTTCCTCAAAGCCTCAAAAGCACATAGCCTATTACTGAAAGGTCATCAAAGGGAGCAGAGAAAATATGGGGAGAAACACTCCACAGTCAGTTTGGAGGAAAACCAAATGAGCTTCTTCCATTTTTTTTTTTTTTTTTCCTTTCCAGAGTTTATGAAGCTAACCATTAAGAGCAGACGTATATTCGTAAAACTACAGGAAAAGTTTAAAAGCATCAAAACACGTTGACTTTCAGCACCGCTTTTTAAAGGGCGTAGTATATATCTTCAGTCTGTGTGTCTGCCGTCGCTGGATTCCTCGGGATATGCACAGCTGGAATTCTTAACCCTCTCATCAAAATGCACAGCAGCAAATCCGCTGATGAAATATCTGGTATTTACATCTCAGTAAGGAGGCAGCTGTGTAGCAGAAGAAGACTCCAATCCATGAGATCCAACCAAGGAGCACTGCAGCACTTAGTTTGCACACAACATCATTTGAAATGAGTTTAAAAAAAAAAAATCTGATGAGATGACTTTGTGTCTGGAGTTGCTGCATTTCAGAGCTTAAAGTCATCTTAAAAGTCATCTAACTGATTAAGCCATGACAGACATGGCACTATTTCCCAACTTGTGCTTTTGCACATCTATAAACATGTGAACCCGCAAGAGCAAGACATCCTTACTTAAAATGAATTCTATCGGTCTGATTTCAGTATACCAGCTTGTCCGTGCAATCTTTAGACTGCCTCCCTAAGTTAAGAGCAGTGTTTGGGTGCCTACAGAGACAGAGCATGTCACATCGCAGTGCTGCTGTGGCCAGTTTGGGGGGGTTTATGTGCCTCTCTCTGCGCCTTTGTCAGGATGAACACTCCTAGTAATAAGCTCCTATGTGATCCCTCAGCAGTTACACTCTGCACCAGGACATTAAAACCAGCCCACAGGAGAGTTACCGTGTCTGTCCGCGCACACATGGATCAGACTCCAGGGTAGTGGAAAAAAATAATCCATTTGTCACAGTTGAATCGAAATATTTTTTTATACATCTTTTTGCTTTTCTTAGCTCGACTTTCCGCACAGTTTCGGCCTACATTTAATTGCTCTTCTCTGTGATTTGCAGCCTGTGGCACTCTGGATTAGGCTGTTTGTTTTGCAGCCGAAAGATAGCTAATTAACCTCGACTGTTGTTGCAATTCAAATCCAAATTTCCCCCAAAATCCTGCGTCCTGCCCATGATGCTTGATTTTCAAAGTGTTGCAAAATGACATTTTTGTGGCATCAGCATTTCAAGTTAGCATCAGAAAACTCCGTGTAGGGCTCATGACAAAAATATCAGGAAATATTTCCTGGTTGCTCCTCAGTCACTGATACAAGATTTCAGTCGCACCAGCAGCATATAATCGAAGACATCCTGGGACTCTTTTCCTGAAGCCGTTGAGGATATAATTAATAAAAAACCATTAATCATTTTGGAGACGAAACATGGAGGACTCATTCCCTCGTTTTGCCCCCTGACAAGCATCCCGCAGGCCTACTACTCCTCCCCCCTCCTACACCACACTCACCCCGCCACATTTCGCCTCGTTTATTGAATGCCAATTAAACAGATAAATTAGCGGGGTTCAAAGATTAATTAAAAGACCGCTGGTTTCCTTGGGTGAAAAAAAGTGGCCATTGTAAAACTTTCAAACACATTTTTTCTCCCTGTCCCACAAAAAAAAAGGATGTTAATGGTTTTTTCGCTCTGAGGGTATTTACCAGAGGAAATGTAGTCGAAGGAATGTAGGTCACGGCGCCCCTGGATGGGATTCCTGTCCATGCTTCACTGACAAATGAAGCAAAACTGTTGGAATCAGATTACCTGTGGAAAGGTAGTCAAACCTTTGTATCGCAGTGTTCTTTTGTTTTAGACGAGACAAGCTTCATTTATTAGCAGAATTTAACAATAAATCAGATGGAGAGGAATCATTGCCAAATTCGATTCAACCAAACACATGATTTCCTGCGCTCTCCAGCAGAGGGCAGCATGGCTCCACAACTTTAAAGTCCTCCATCCTGTAACCCTGAGGAGGATGTTTTTTTTTTTTCTTCTTCTTTGCTCTGTTCATTCTAGCTGTCTCTTTGTGAGAGAGAGTGCGTCTGATAAACACCCCCCCTCCATTCTAATCATCATGTCATTCCCTAGCTTTTAGTGCTCTGTCCGGCCTTCGCTCCATCCCCTGATGTGTCTCACATGAAAGACCTCTTTTGTGATGCAGAATTAAAGTAGCATGAAGATAATACTGCCAATAACACTCAGATACTGCCTATCCAGCCTATCTGATGTGATTGCAAGGCCTCAATAGAAGCACTGTTGCTCGAATTTGCTCTCTTGCTCGGAGTTGGGGGGGTACGGTTTTTATTGCTTTAGTCTTGCTGCTTTTGTTTCAAGGACTAATTATTGCTGCTATTATTACCTGTTGCTGCACCTCGTGACTTTGACAAAGAAACATAAATGGAAAAATAAATGTATTCAACTGCAGAAGGACAGGATCTGATGAAAAAGGGTAACAGTGGGGATGAAAGTATTACTTTCATTAAGTAGGTCTAAATAAACTTTGTGCTAATAAGTTTGAACGTTTTTCTTTCTTTACACTTTGTTTGGATATAAATGTTGGCCCTATTGATCTCATCAGCAAAGAATGTACGTGCTAACTTAGAAATATTCTCAACAACCTTCAAAGTGTTTTCTAGATCTACTGTATCTACATCTGTATAGATCCAAACCTTAGTAGTACCCAGTGTCCACAGTCACATTGAATGTCTCATCACTGTCTTTGTGTTATGCAGGAGGACATGAACCTGAACGAGGAACGCAAAGCCCCCCTGCGCGGAAAGGACTTGAGCACCAAACGCGAGATGGTGGTCCAGTACATCTCAGCCACTGCCAAATCTGTAAGTGAGAGTGTAAACCTTGAGAGTGCTCCTTCTCTCCACACTTAAGAGTATGCACTTTATAATTGTAGTGGATGAGCTGAAGTATGATGACACTCCACACAACTCTTCAGAAAGAGTTTAACCTTATCCTCTGCTTTTTACGGCTTGCTTGGTCATCCGTTGCTGCACACTCTCACTTACATCGTCTCTCTCTCTCTCTCTCTCTCTCTCTCTCTCTCTCTCTCTCTCTCTCTCTCTCTCTCTCTCTCTCTCTCTCACTCTTCATGCCTGAGCCCCACATCTTTGATTGCAATTTTGATTCATGTTTTTTTTTTTACACGTTTGCCTTTCTAATCAGCAGCTGTAGGCTCTTGGAATTAAATGGTTGTCTCTTACTCACTCATTGCTAGGTGGATGGTCATGTGCATGCACATTGTTTGTTGTGGAGTTGTGGTCTTGCACGGGAGGTTTTTATTTTATTAAATTTTTTTGCCCAGGGGTGGCGGTGCCTTGAGTCATTGTTTTTTGGAGTTTAAGAAACAAGGTTCACTCAACACTTTGGCTCAACATCAGAATTAGATCAAAATGATACTTAAATCAATGGTGAGGAAAAGCAAGAATTGAAGCCGATGTTTATCTGTGCCTTTGATAAATCGTTAAACTGTATTTCCTATATTATAGCTAAAGCTGCTTCATACATTTTATCTTCATTCTGCGTGTTTATCAAAACAAGTTAACAACTGTTTGCACTGTTAAAGGAAGAATGTGCCACTTTTTGATCTAGTCGATGTCGCCCTTGAGCACCAGCATAAAACCAAAACAAACTGCTGTTTTGCGACACCTCCGCTATTCTGAAGCCTCCGCTCTCCTCCAGCAGCACACACACCTCCAACCGCCCTCCACTCAAGTTCACATGGAGGAGTTATGAATTAGAACGCACCATCATTAAGCACCGACGGACAAAATTGTCCTGCAATTGGCTGTGGCCTGCATTGTTGTGTTAGCAGGCTAATGTTAGAACACTTTGGTTAACTCGTAGCTTCATACTGCACGTAAATTGAGATGGAACGACCGAGATCTAAAGGCTAATTATGTGATATCCAAAGCAGTGAGTAGGCTGTGTTATTCTTCTTTTCTTTACGATTCGATTTTGATTCTTGGGGTCACGATTCGATTCAAAACGATTCTGGATCCATGAATTCAAAGTCTATTTATGAATTAGTACTTCAGGATGGACTCCAGTCATCTGTGAGACTGGCTGAATTTCTTGTTGCTCTATTTGGCATTCTAGTTAAAGAGCTAGCTTTAGCACTTAGCAGGGAGTGACCGATTAGCCCCCCAAAAAACAAATATTTTTAGAAGTTATGAAATGATTTTAAATCTTAGAAGAGAAGAATCTCGATTTTTACATAAATCGATTTTTTTCCCACCTCTATAAACACGGCGCGACAACAACACTGCTGGCGGGACTCACGCTTCTCACTCATTGTAGTCAGTGATGACTCAGAGAGACATTTACAGAGGACATCTATGTGTAAAATATCGCACATTCTTCCTTTAAGTATTGATACTTGGCTTAGGATTTTGTTCCTCATCCATCAAGACACATTTCCAACTTGATCATCACTTTAAACCATAAACAGCATTAAAAGGTAAAAGTATTCCGACAACACCATAAATGTCTGATGAATTCTCATCCTCCTCTGAAGTTGTGACCACCCCAGTGAGGTGAGATTCACATCAGAGTCTCTGAAGAAAAAAAAAAAGAGGTGATTTCTTCCCCCATCGCCTCCCAGAACCTGGTAGCTCTCTCTCTTGACATCATCATTTATTACCTTCCTCATTGTTATGGTAATTAACTGGCATTATTGATAATGATGATTATCCGAGATGATTGAATTCCTCACAGGGCCCATTATGCTTTGTGAGCACTGATATTTTATTCAAATGAATAACGTAATCTGCGTAGTCAAAGGACAGAGGACTAAATGTGATATCTGTCAGCACCCTGCTATCACATTTAATAGGACTGGAGGAGGGGGAAGGCTGGATGTCAGTGATGATGTATCTGTGCAGACACAGACTCATGCAAGTGCTCATACTGTTACACTACAGTGACTTTACTTGCTCACACTGTGTCAAATACTGAAATAAACGAGTGCTCTAGACAACCTAGGAAGGACTTTATGGTGAAGGGTTGCACTTGTGTATTTTCCTGACGATAATCTGACACCGCTACAAAATACATCGTCTTGCTTGATTTGGCCCTTTGTGTTAATTTCTAAAAGTACATCACAGTGTTGCTAAAACAAACACGATAAACGTATTTTAAGAATCGCTTTAAAAGTCTCAATGTGTTTTTAGTTCATTTAAGAATGAGACAACCTCAGATCTTTACGTTACGTCTTCATCAAGAATGATAACGAAACCACTTGCAGTTGATCTATAAATAGTTTAAATTGAGTTTTTGATTAAAAATGTCGATACTAGGGGCGCTGGTAGCGTAGTGGTTAGTGCGCACGCCCCATTTTCGGAGGCTAGTTCTCCAAGCGGGCGGCCCGGGTTCAAATCCGACCTGTGGCATGTCTTTCCCCACACCAACTCCTCTGTCCTATCTCTAAATAAAGGCGTAGAAACCCCCAAATACCTCTATAAAACCTAACAAAAAACAGATAATAGAGTATATTTAGAACATTTGACTTCTGTCTTAATTAATTGATGTGCTCTGGTCCCTTTTTTTAGCTAATGATAGATGGAAAGATATTTATAGCATTGAAGCTGAAGCGTGACCAAACCGTCCTGCAGCTTCTGAGAGTGTTTATTAATCTGCATCATAGTCAGCCTGTGCCCTGTAGTGTTTAGCGTAGTGTTATTTGGGTTCCTATTGATTGTTAACGTGAAGACAATCCTCATCACAGTGACTAAATAAGCCTACCTAAAGCACAGAATACGTACACTTACAATTTGTCAACAAATTACACAACAACAGTACAACTTCTTCTTCTGCAAATTTAGATCACAAAATCAGTGTTTGTATCAAATTTGGATTTCTTTGCTGTTTAAAGAACAAATGAACGAGTCTTTATGTGCTGAAGAATCCTACCACTAAAGTGTAATTTTCTCTCCATGCGTTAAGTATTATCTGGAGCTATACTGGTTTCTGATGGGCATGCAGTGTGGACTTAATGATACAATGTTGCATTGTAAATGTAAATGGTGATGGATGTAGGAGTGGTGCCTTTTTGACATGTTGGGGTGTTTTTTTCTTCCAGTGGTGCCTTCACTGTTAATGTGACTCTTTTTTTTTTCTAGCCAATGTGTACGCTGGGATTGCAGTTTTTGGGGCTTTGGTAAAGCTTCACAAACATTCATCTCAATTTCTTGTTTGTGCTATTTTTCTCGACGGCATTATTCAAATAGAGCATTTGTCGACACAGACATTCTTTTAAATATTGGTCTTAAGACTATATTTTAAAAGTCATGGAATTACAAAGCATCATTTCATATTTATCTAAATGTGAAAATCCCTCTTTCTTTTTTTTTTTTTAATATGCTGCTAATGCAAAGCATGCAGCTTTTTGGCACTTTGGAGCTAGAAGTCAAAACAACCAGAAAATAGTGTCGAAAAAATAACGTTTCCCAAGTTCTCTGTGTCCTTCTGCTTGTCACTCTCTGCAGACCTGCTCACCTGGGCAACAAGGCAACCTTATTTTTATTCTGTTGATACATTTAAAATAAAAAAACCAAGACCAACGTGACATTCATAAGTTAAAGGTCCTTAACAAGGTACAGCTTTCTGGTATGTATCACTCATCCTTGTCGAAATGCCACAAAGGCTATTTCTATAACGATACATGGCTTTAAAAGATCCTGAAGTAGAAAAGGCTAATTATGACTTTGTTCACTCTTGTCTGTGTGGAGGAAAAAGTCAAAGCTTTTCTTTACAGTGCAGGAATGCACATTGGCAACTGTTCATTTGTACATGAACTGTTTCAATGGAAGCCAGCTTTGCTTGTGCAGGAGTGTGTTCGTGGACGTCCTTGACCATCAGCTTTGCATGAACATGCCTTTCTCTCTCCCCTCACTTCATTTCCTATCCTTTCTTTTTTCTTTAAATGTGTGCCAACATCATTAAAACTTCCAAACTCCTTCGAACACTAACACAATGACCTGATAACATAATGACGAGTCTGTCTCAAAGTGTTCTTGTTTCATTTTAAAGGTGCTGTGTCTCATATTTAGAGGAGGATGTGATGGTATGGTCTTGTAAGGGGGAATGTTCAGTGTACATTTTTTAAAGTTGAATTCATACTGTCTATTGGTTTGTCTGGTTAAGTTGACCACCAATGAGAAACCTTTATTCCTTACATGTGGACTGGTGTTTACTTATAACATCCAGGCCTCTTCTTATCATTCTGATAATGTGTCATACATATGATTTATTTTACCAATATGAAGACGAAGAAAGTCCTTACTCTGTAACACATTTACCTGTCTTTAATTTAGTTCATTTAGGTGATAGTACAGGAGATGCTAATACTCTAAAGATAAGTTTGGGTCTGATCTGAAAGACGTAATGCCCTTGTATAAAGTATGTAAGTCCTTTGTATTGAAAACACCAACTTGTTGTTGGAACTGAACTTTCCCCCCCTCAAGCTCTTCCTAGACTTGTGTACACACAAGATTCTGTCTGTCTGTTATTTCGGTCAAGCTACTCTGAAACAAGATTAAAAATGATGAGTCATTGTTGCAAGCATCAACATCTGTGGAAAACACCTCAGCTGTGAGGTAAGTCAATGGGACTCATTTCAAGGTGTCTAGCCGTGCATTATTCACATAAAATGTTCCTCCAGTGTTAGCCGGCGACATGCTGCAAACACACCATAAGATTAGAAAGTAGTATGTGTGTGATCAGGTGGCGGCACACTTAAAAAAAAAAAAACTGACTTTATGACTGCCATAAACTCTTGGCAGAGGGATGAGGCGAGGAAATCAAGCATCAAATGGCCACCGACTTGGAGAGTTTGAGAGTGACAATAAAAGAAATGGAAAGGGAGATTAGAAGAGTGGAAAGAAGGAAGGGGAGGGGCAGGAGAGAAAGACGAAGAAGACAAGAAGAATAGTGAGTCCTGCAACTCCCTGCAATCAAAATGCATTCCTCCAGGAACATGTCGCAGAGAAACAAGAGCTCAGCCACAGTATAGAATTCATTTACTCGGCTGACAGACACCCTCCTACTGTGAAACAAGCCACACAGTTGCAGTAATAAAAAACACTTCTGCTGCCTGCCACTATTGACAGATAACAAGGTTAAACTCTAAGAATGGTGCTGACTGCATGTGCTCAAGGTAGCTCTGCCACACAAAGTTGACACCTGAAGCCCAACGATAATGGCAGCTGATTGATATCTGCCCGAGCTAGCGAGGGAGACCCTGTTTGTACACAACAGCCACTGTTCTTTTTTTTCCTTTTAGCAGTCAGTCAGTAACAAGGTATATCATATTTCCCCTTGTTGATCATTCAATAAATCCCTTGTGGGCTATTTGTCCTGTCTCAAAGAGAAGTTTATTTCCACAGTTGTTGATGCTGCCTCTAACATTCCATTTGTTATTTACACCTATTGCAAATTCTTTTCTCTTGATACTTGAATTGATCTGCTATGTGACTTCACAGCAATTTAAAATGTACAGCTATCAAACAGACATGATCTTGAGCATATGCCCTTAATTTGAAAGTTTCCATGTTTGCTTTTAAAAGTGTTAGTCATACAGTGTGTGCTTTAACTGTGTATATTAGATGTGTGTTGTGTAACGCAAGTTACGCCAATGCCTCAAGTTGTAATGGAGAGGATTCTCTGGCCTACTAATAATTGTGCTGTTTGTGTCTTTTTGCACATTAACCTTCTCCGCTGATCGCTGCATGCAGATAACTGGGAGCAAAGTTGCGGTAAGTATACCCATTCCTTATTTGGCTTTTGTATTTGTTCCTCCTGTGTATCTGTCTCCCCTCCCACACACTCACACTCTCACAACCACACATACACAATCAGA
Source organism: Tautogolabrus adspersus (assembly GCA_020745685.1). Classification (NCBI taxonomy): domain Eukaryota; kingdom Metazoa; phylum Chordata; class Actinopteri; order Labriformes; family Labridae; genus Tautogolabrus; species Tautogolabrus adspersus. The sequence continues at coordinate 22,414,345 of CM036540.1, read as the reverse complement.
AATGTACCTTTTGATTTGGAAGAAGGACCACGAGCACGTTCTAAACCGTGCAAGCAAGTGAGGTCCTTTTTATGACTTTGATTTTCTTTACTTTCAGACCATGTATTGCTAATGGCCTTTAATTTGAAAAGGCTATATATAAGCAAACACAATCCTTTCATGTAAATGTGAGCACTTTCAAATGAGAGATTCTTTAAATTATGCAGCCTGAAAATAAACTGGGAGGCCTTTTTGTTAGCTTTAGCTGCTTCCCCTTTAAGAGAGATCCCAGTGTAACACCTATTAGCATTTGAATATTGTAATAGCAACCAAGAGCGTTAGCTTTTACTCATACTACTCATCATCTGCAGTGTAATGTGTTTTTTCAGAACATCATGCACTAAATGGTTTAACTGTGTTTATTCAGTTTCTCAATAACAACACACAGCGAGAATATCACTTAATAAGGCTATAAGCACCCACTTATCTATGCACACACTGAAAGAAATGCTGTAGATACAAACAAGGAAGCTAGTGAACCGTGAAAAATATCAACTCATTTTGTCCTGCGTTGAAAAGACATATTGGACCAGAGTTAAGAGGAAGTAATCATGGATACATGTTGGAAGCTGCTGTCAACAACTCTGTTTCTGTTTGATAGAAAGTGTACTACAAGGCTGTTTCTTACAGATGTGTATTCTTTTTGTTGTTGCTGTTGTTTAACCTAATCTCTCTCAACTTTACAAAAGGCCCATCAACAAATTCAGTCATCAATACATTGGTTCTTCTTCTTTAATTGTATGCCAATTGCTTATTCTTCTCTCTCTAGATGCCATTAAGTGTCACCCTATTCCCTTTGTGAAAGGCTGGATTTTTTTTGTGCTTTTCAGAGAAAAAAAAAGAAGCACCACTCTGGTATTGGTTTAGCAAATGCTGAATTGTCACTTTAAATGGTATTCTGTTGCCTTTTGAGAGCTGCGTAAGGATTAAGAGAACTGTAAAGCTGAACAGGAACACAGGCAAGGTAAAGCAGCACACAATGACCTGGCCTCTGCTCTGCCTGTGCTCTCAGACAAACCTCGCTCTTTGAAGCATTTTACAGAACCGTTTTGTATCGATTGAGTTTCCTCCTTCTTTGTCATACTCTTCTGTGTGCCTGGTTATTTCTGTGGGAAGAGCAGGCCTTTCGGCTTTGCCAGTGTGGACGTGTATGGAGTAGCTCTCGATGGGGAGCAGTGGCCACATTGTGTTCAGTAAATGGAATATGACAGAATTACCCCAGCTTGTATTAGGGCCACTCATCCGAGATGTGGAGGCCTACTTTCAGAAGTTTCTGCAAACCCTGTGAAAAGATGCCCCAGACCCTGGCTATTAAGAAGTTTCTTCAAACTCAAGAGCATACTGAAGCATTTGACCTGACCTCTGCCTCTGCTACTTCTAGAGCACTAGACTACAGATATGGCTAACATATTGAAAGCCATGAGCTGCCATTCTTGCAAGCACCACTAAAAGAGGAAAATAAAACAGAGCATTTAGCCTGGTTAGCCAAACGTGGGCAACAGTTAGCTCCCTGCTTTGCTGGCAGATTCCCATTTTCACGCTGTCAGCGTGCGTCGGAGGGATAGAGCGCTCTCAGATGTGCTGGGAGGAGAGTGTTGGTTAGGATTGTCTATAGGGAACACACAACTGCAACTCCTCTGTCTCAGGCATGAAATCTCTCTGGCACTTTCCACTCTCACACTACAGAATGAGGTAGGAATAGAGGACTGTGTGAATTGGCTCTAATCCAGTCTGACCAGCGTGTAAGTGTGCAACACTGCTAAGTCTCACATGCTCTCCCCACCTCCTTAAGCAGGATTGAGGGGAAAATGAGCAGAACACACACCCAGGTAACATCATTGCTGCAGGTACTCTTCAAAAGTCCAGCTGGGACCAGACACCTTTTCTTCTGCAATGTGTTGCCAGTGCCCACTGAACACCACGCTGGCTTGATGTCATCAATCTTTGCAAAAATTGGCCTGATTTACACCACAAGTCAAGGGCCGTGTTGTAACAACCCATCAGTGGCTCCTGCAGTGTTTCTGTGAAGGTAGACTTCCATTGCTGGGCTCTGCCATTGACAGGCTCTGCAGCTCAGAGAGGAACACTGCTGAGACCACCAGAGTGAGAGTGCACATGAGCGAGAAGAAAAGGTTGCGTGTTGACGAGCAGCAACCGTCAGACCACAGGAAGGTGATCAATACCTGTATGACTGGACAGATGACTCCTTATTTCCATGGTAACATGCTGGTCAGCTCTGAGATGTCAGACAGTGATGGTTAGCTTGTTTGTGTTAAAGAAGTATGTGGATGTGGACGTGACCAAACAAATCAGACGAGGTTGCATTGGCTGAACTCTAGACGACCTAGTTCAATAGAGGAAGAGTTTAATTTTTCAGCAGCATGTATACATCTTTGAATTCTACACATTGAAAGCACAAAGTATGAGGCCATGTGGGCGACAACGCATCCACATTTAAAACTGTGGTGAACAATTCAGGGCTCAGAACTTGAAATGTGGCAGTAATAATGAGAAAAAAAATCATTAACAAGATAACATCTTAAATGTGGTATTTATGTGTCATTGAATGTAGCTTACAGCAACTACAAGGTCTTTCATTTTTTCACGGTCGAGTCTTAAGTGAAAGGGCTCTGTGTGGTTATATATTTTACATTTCTAATAAAAAGATGTTTTCGGGTCTTTTACAAGCAAAGCATTTGGACAAACCTTGAACATTGAATGTTTTTCTCATTATCAAGTAAAGATGAATGTTATTTACCCGCAATCAATGCAAGGTATTTGTATCCCTCTTTTTCTATTTAACCTTCTAATTGTTTTGTTTTTTTGGTGAATACAATTTTAGCCCGAAATTACAAATTCCTATCCAAAACATTTAGTCAAAAAAGATCTTTGCAAGTTACCTCTTTTGTTTGACCTGCAGATAAAACCCCAGGTATTTGATTAAATAACACAAAACAGAACGAAGGAAGACAATTCCTCACATTTTAGTAACTAAACTCCCCATTTTCATAAATGACCCCAATTAAATCAATGGCCTTGTTAGTATTCTGTTTGTGTTGTTTCATTGGTTGATATTGTCTGCAGCCAGATTGAATTACCTGTGCTCTTGTTCTCCTTTATTTGGAACTGCTCAGAGTTTACTGAATGAAGGATAGCCTGTAAACAAGTAGTTAAAGATACGGCCAGAGGGCTGCAAAGCATCCAGATGGAAAACGAGGGTGACAGAAAGAGAAAGTTGCATAGATATGAGGACATGCAGACATCTGGCTCCTCTTTAACTCCAATCAAGTGCCTGCTCACTATGCCAGGAGTGCTTACGAAGGACCTTTATAAAAAGAAAAAAGAAATATGGTGAGTCTGACAGGAAACGTACGCCCACCCTCCTCCATTCACTTCTCTAACTTTTAGAAACACACGCCTCCAAAGACTGTTTTGTTTCAAGCAAAGCTATTAAACTGGATGCTGAGGGGTTGCACAGATTTGATGTGGCACATGTCCTTGGTGTTTTAAAAGAACGGCAATGAAAAATTGATCAATAGCGTGTGCCTCCCATGCCCTGAGCCAGTGTTCACCATGTATTCTATCTTAAATTAAGATCAAGGAAACAGGCTCTGGAGGGGGCTGTTTGAATGCCATGTTTCTTTGATTGGTAGCGAGCCCCTTTTTAGGGTTCATATGATGGACATAAAAAGTTTCCGGGATGAGGAAGGATTTATTTGACAAACTGTTGGTGAAAAGCTTATCTGTAAAATATGTAATCAGGTGTTGTTTGTTCATGGATATTAAATATTAGGTACTTTTTTACTGAAGTTACTTCTGAATTTTTACTCCCTTTACTGGGAGGTCTGAGAGCAAACTCTCTCCTCATTCTTCCATGTACCATCGTACTTAGAATATGGGCACCTGTACACACAAATACAGCTCTGCAGTGACACTAGTGGTACAGTTCTTATGGTTGACCTTTTTTTTTCAGCTTGTTTCAGGTCTGGAGGATATTTAATACCTGATATCAAACAGGTGACTATGTTTGTCCTGGTACATTTTTCTTTAATCAGGTAGTTTGTATATAGTGTACAATCTTGGGTCAAAATTGTCATGAAATGTTGAATTTTATGGCCTACGCAGATATATCAATTAGGTTGTTAGTATCTGCCAGATTGCTTGTCTTCAGGCGTTCGAGGTTAGATTGACCTTTGCGGGTTGTGAAAGAAGAAAAAGGTTTAGCTGTGACAGACGATGGGCTGTGTGGAAAGGATTAAGTCCACCATAGCTCCCACTCAGGATGAGAAAAAGAGGAACATTTCCATCAGCTATTGTCTTCTTTTAATTTTTCTACTTTGTTTTTTATCTTTCCTTTCCTTCTTTGCTACCTTTACCCCTCCTCCTTTCTCTCTTCAGACATCCCTTCTCTGTACAACATATGTCTTTTCAAAGGCAGAAACAATCATTTCTCTTCAATCAGAAGGGGAGAGCTGGATCTCGTCATTTTGAAGGGAACATGAAAGGCTGAAGTAGCCACAGTATGCTGATATTGGATTGAACAGTGGCTATGGCAGTGCTTTCTAATCTGTAAGAGTTTCTGTTGCTGTGTGCACATGCTTGTACTGTATGTTTCAGCATGTGATAAGCAGCAATGTTTTGGTGTTCAAATAGTGTTAGTATTTTAGAAAGAGGAAGGAAGAACGAAATTGGATTGTTAGTTCTGTTGATTGCATATCTGCACATTTTATGTGCTGTATGCACATCCCTGCACCAGTGATGGAGCTTGTGAATACTGGCTATGCTCTCAGTTGTACATCTCTCCCCCACAGCTCTGTCACACACTCAACAGCACTGTCGGCATGCTCAGCTCGGCAGGAGGCCCCTGCAGGGCCGCATTAGGCTCCATAAACTTTATAGCATATTTTTACAACCCGCCTCTGTATGCATCCACCATCACATCCAACCGCATCTGCTTTAACTGTTCACACAGCTGTGAAATTCTGTGTATCCCCATGTTTTATGGCTGCTTGCTCCTCCAGTCACTACCGGTTTCTTTTATTTGCATCTTTTGCTTTTTGATATCCCTTTCTACATCCGTGTATATTTAGTGTGTTTGCTTTTTCGCTCTGCTTGATGGAGTCGTGTGCTTTTTCGAGATGTGATCATGGAGATAGTTTGCAGTCTGTGATGTGTCAGTGATGATGCCCTTCTGTTCATAACCTTGACAAACTCTCTCCTCTTGTGCGTTCCTTGTCATTTCAATTGTAGATTTCAGAGTGATAATAAGTCGATTTGCATTCCAATGTGGGCAGTGTCCTCTAAAGTCATTTCGATATAAATGCTAGTATCAGCCTCCCGTATTACAAGAAGTGTAGTATTGGCCAGTATGCAAACAATGCATAGATCCATTACCATGACCATATTAACCCTCCAACGTCAGGTAGTGCTGTTCCGTTAGTCAAAGTCAGAAAAATAGCAGCAAGCAGTGGTTCCCAACCAACTTAGGCAAATACTCAATCAGTATTTTAAAGGAATAAATGTCTTTGAAATAACAAGTATCTACAACTGCATATGTATAGACCCTGTTGATATGTAATATTTGCTTCTCAAGGTTAGAAGACAATAAGGACAAAGCGATGCAGGCTGCAGCAGTTGACAGGGACCTGTGGTTAACCACAGTCGTAGTAGCTGTCAGTGTTGGAGAGAGTCACATTGCTGGTCTGTGTATAATCTCCCCAACTCCTTCAGTAAGCCCACCGAGCCCAGCGGGAGTGCCTTACTGCTCAGCCAACTAGTCCACTCAGCACAACAGTGCTAACAAGGTATCGTCTCTGCCTATCAGCTACAGTGCTCTCATAGCGCTGTCATACTTGGACGCACAGGAGTAAAGCCACATAATCGCCTCATCAACAGCCAGGTCCCGTCCCCCCCCCCCCCATGATTCCCCGGACAGCTTTCTGCTGTAATGATTGGTGACGTGATCAAGGCCAGATCACTTGCTGGGTTATTGTCTGGCTTGCAGTTTTTTTTCTAAGGGTGCTCAGGAGACATAGGCCACAGTTTTTACATTTCAACCTTCAAGCTGTGCTACTCTTTTGCTGTGTACCTTAAAAAGGTACACAGCAAAGCTTAAAAAAAAAAGCAAACCTTAAAAAAAAAAAAAAAAGCTATGTTCTAGATCAAAGGGAGCTGTTGTGACTTAAGCCTGGTTGGTAAAACATAAGTTAGCCATGCCAAGGAATAAGGGTTTTATCCTCACCAAGTTGGCACCACTTCTTTTCATGCATGCTGGCTAGCATGGACTCAGACTGCCAAACTGGACACAGCTTTTTGCAAATTACATGCTTGCGCTTCCCATCCTGTCCTTTACTTTCATTGTGCCCTGCCAAACTTTGCAGCTCTGTAATGAAAGTAAAAGAACAGTATTGAGTACGTCTTTAGGGATGTTTCGCAACAGCGCTGATGGCATTGGATCTTAGTTCTGTTTGGCTTGCTGAGAGTATATCATTCTCGGTGCCGTGGTCACAGAATCTGGTCGTGCATTGTCATGCTCGGTCTCTACTCAGACAGAGGCGGCAACAGCTGCAGTTCACCATCCAGTGATGTAGTACCGAAGGCCAGCACTTGGGGGCAGTGGATGCCCGTGGAATTTGCCAGCTGCTGCAGCACACACAGGGGCTGAAAAGCCACATTGTTGCAAAGGAATTGACCTAATGGGTTTTCTCTCAGCCCACATAACACACGGCTATGTGTGCCACTAATGTCGTTTTTTAGACGTCTGATCTTTAAAGGGGAGAAAAGTGTGAAATGGCTGAACGGCATTCAAATTGGTCTGTCCTCTCTGATCAATACTTTCACCCTCCCACTGTAGACAGAGAGGGAGAAAAGAAGAAGGATAAAGAACAGATTCATCATTATTATCTTTCCTTGTGCATGGAAACAGAAGTGAGACTGCCTCTGACGCGGCGTAAGGCAGCCATCCACGCTTGGTCTCTCCTTTTAACGCCTCACTTGCACGATCAGGGCTTGTACCGTACCTGTTATCGATGAGACCTGTGTTATTGAGCACTCTGCTGTTCGATCATATCTGAATTATTTATCATACCAGCCCCACACTGATGATGAGATACAGTCCCTTACCAACAACGCATCAGTTATGCTAACAGAACCACACCATTGATACAACTGTCTCTCCTCTGGTTCTTTCGGAATAGCTTTCTTATGTATCAGACTGACACCTCGTCTCTGTCTTGCCCCTTTTCTGCATTCCATCATAGTTGCTTTCCCTTCAGAGATATAAACATCGAATATCCATCTCTTTTCTGACCCCACTTCTTCATGTGTGCTGAATTTGCTCATAGACACCAGTAGCTCTTGACATGACACAGATTTGTGGCCACATGTGTTCTGCTGCTCTTGATTGAGTGTTGGTGTCATTTATGGCCAGTGTTGTTTTTTTTTGCAAAGAAAGCGGTGACAGAGAGAGGCAGAACGCTTTATAACACGTGCTGTGCTCACTATTTCCACTTCTTCCACCTTGTCATTCAGCTCAGGTGCCCTCACTAACATAACATATCAATTTTTAATGCACAGCCATATGGTGGTCTTGTTTTTCTTCAGGTACTCTGCCAGATAAATATGAGTAAAATATAGCAAGAAAAAAAAGCTCATTCCTGCCGGTGTTTTCACGTAGGTCGTAAAGGCTTTTGGCTCTATCAATTGGTGGTCAAAATGCTTCAAGCACTTCTTTAGAATAGGGCCAATTACCTGTTATTGGCAAAGCACTGATTTGATGGCAGATGTATGGTGGTCCAAATGGTGATGTCCTTGATGTTGGCTATAGACCCAGCATGTGAGGTGACATCCAATCATGTCGAGATGGCTGACCCGTCTCTTTATGTCCTGAGTGGTCTTGAGAGATGATCTTTTTAATGCTGATTGGCCGGATGTCTTCTTCACACCTGAGATCCCAGCCTTGGATCAAAAAGCAGTCTGCCACGGGATGTGATAGAAAACACAGGACCTTCCACTGCAGACCCCTGTAGTGTATAATTACTCAGACATTTAATAAGACAAGCAGCAAATTCAGTGTCATGTGTGTGGTGTTTTTCTTCCTCACTGTCAACATTTTCCATGTTAGCTTTCACTTGGCTGTCTCTCTCCTGCCGACGGGTGTTGTTTGCTCGATTGTTTGTGTGTCACCTCGCATGTCTCCGTGTGAGCAGGAGGAATTTGCTACCACAAAAGAATGAAATTGAGAGGGAAAAAGTTCCCTTCCAAGCCCTGCAAGTAGAACAAAAGAACAGAAAAAAAATCTTGATGTTATTATGCCGGCAACATCTTCTGAGCTTCTGATATAAATGAACTAAGGCTTCTAAAATTGTCATTTGAATTATGCCTTTCATCTCCCCATGGTTTTTAGTGAAGCAGTTCAGCCTAAGTCTCAAGTGAATGTTTTTTCTTCCCCTGTTTGCATTTCTGAACAAGCGCCATAACTGTAATGAATTCTATTATTTTAAAACCAATTACTGTTAGTTGGGAGCTTTTTTTTTTTTTCCACCGCGGTTGTCATGCTCTCTGAGGAATAGTGCTGTTGCAGTGTTGACTGCTCTCAGAACCTGATGGTATTTCTTTCTATTTCCCTAACCGCCCATACTAATGTCGTTTTCTGGAGTTACTATACGGCACCTCCTTCATACAGCATTCATACAAACCAGAATGGAAGGAATCAGAGCAATAAAGGGTTTCATTTGATGATTTTATCTGAATCATATTTAGCGTGATCTGTTCAATATTTAAAAAGGTAAGCAGTCTTTGAATGGAAAGGGATTCTAAACAAAGCTGGAGAATCATTAGGCAGACCATTCTTCCTTGGCCGTGACTTTAAAGGGCTGATAACGAGCCTTAAAGTAAGGGTTGTCATCAAATGTGTTGTGTTATAAAAAGGTATGTTCTCACACTGTACTTTAAGGCATGAACTCTTTATAATCATGTACCTTTTAAGATCAGTAAGTAAAGGAATCAAATAATCTGAATTAAATGCCACCTTTAGTTTCATGTATGCCATTAAAGAAAGGGAGTGTGTAGTGCATGTGGGTAGTCGTGTGCATGCAGCACCTTTGCTGATTGGAATGTCTGAACGATTTCTCGTTTTTCCCCTTTTTCCTTATTATATGTAATTAATGCTTTGTGGTATTACAATAAAGTGTCATTTAAATCACGTTGGACCACACAGTGTTCTTTGTTCACGCTAATTATATTTATTCGTGATCGCTAAAGACTTGTCCTGTCACTTTTACAGACATGATTATGAAGTTTCTCTTTGACACTGCCCTCCATTATTTTCTTTTCTAAGCAAAGGACTAATTGGATCCTGCTTCTGTAGGTGGACTATTTGGTTCACTATTTTTTTTCTTCTAATAGAACCATTCACATCCAGTTAGTTGAATCACCAGTGTGAAACTTCAGGCTGCATTCTTGGAAGTTGTCCCGAACTCTAGAAATGCAGTTTAGTGCTGCACCGCTGTACCTTACCCTAAAAAAAAGCATAAACACACACCCTGAAAGAGAGACGGAAAGAGTAAGAGAGAGAGATTAGACACGTTCACTCATTAAAAGCCAGCCAGTCAGTCTGCCCTGAAGATTGATTTATAGCTTATTTAATAAGCTGAAAGGTTACCTCAAAACAGATTTTCTCCATAATTGACCAATTTAGTGCTGCTCTATAAGCATTCATGTCAAGCTGAGATGTTGAGGTATTTCTGTCTCTCTCCTTGCTCGCTTTCTTCCTCTCATGCGTTGTCACTAATATTACAGTGTCATGATAAGTTATCAGAGTCTGTATGAAATATTCAACATGTTGTATTTGGGATGTTAACAGGGTGGGGTCCGAAAAAAACCTGGGGCCCACTGGCTGCGGCATTAGTTAGCATCACTGAGTGTTCCCCTAATTAGCTCACTTTGCGCAGCAGCTGTCTGCTATTAGGACCCTTTGTTCCAGATGTTATCTCATTAGACTGGCATTGATCATCCTAATGACTCTGGGAGAGATTATTGGTCCACATTAGTGTGACCCGCTTGCTCCCTGTTTCCCTGAGGTCAAACCACAATAGCTTCCACCATCCATATGTTCCGTTGACGCTCAAAGTATGCCGACCATTACCAGTAGTCGGGGTTTGTTGAATGTGGATTGCCATCAAAAAGCATGTCATATTTCTGCGTGCTGCTTGGAAACATCATCATTTGTGGACATTGAGCCTTGTGCTTTGTGTGCATGATTCCCTATCTGTGAATTTACCCTTGTGACATTGCACAAATGGCTTTTCTTTCTAATGTGATGTGCAGGACTTCACATATGTGCTTTGCTTGCTTCATATTATGTTCAAGTTCGACAGACTTTCAGTCCATCTACCAGTCACCTAGTCTTTGAAAGCACTATTTTCAAGGTTAATTGGCATTGTTTCCTTTCATATTAAACATATTTAACATAATGGTTCAGTTTCAAGTGTCACTGCTGATATTGAGTGTTTCCATTCTTATTATTTTGCATCCAAGGCCCTCAGTTCTTACATGTGTGCCTGTATTATAGTAGGGTATGTGTGTGAGTGCATGTCTCTTTGCACACATGAGTGGGTTTGTCTTTCTATGTGAATGCTTTGCTGTGATAGGAAGAAAGTGTGTGTGTGTGGGGGGGGATGGGGGGGGGGGGTGGGGGGGGCTTTGGTCTTGGTGGCTTTGTAGCTTTGTAGCTTTGTGGACAGACATGGCTTTGCCAGGGCATCGCTGACAGCTAAGAAGCGCGCGGTTCCCTCCCCTGCCACAACAAGCACAGAAGTACACAGAAATCTACTCCTCTTATCCCTTTGTTTCCCCCCTCGAAGCAGACCATTTCAGAATTCTGCGAAAGCCATCGAGGCATTTCAGAGAGAGAGAGAGAGAGAGAGAGGGCGTGAAGATTGTGTGAAGGAAAAGAGGGAGAAAGATGGAAAGGGAGGTGGAAGGTTGAAAGTGGGATTGGGCAGAGGTGAGTAGGGAGAGAAAGAAAGAAATAGTGTTAAAGTAAAGTGATGGGAATAGAGTTCAAGACAGGGAGAAGCGAAATGTCTTATTACTCTCTCCAGCCTGTCCCTCCCTCTCACTAGTGAGCAGTGTAACTAATCCTGACTTGACCAATTCCCTCAGACTGCAGTGTAAACCTGTCTTCTGCAGCACAGCGTGCCTCTGGGCACTCTGCTCCCGACAAGACTTTTAGATCTTTTTTTTCCCCCTTCTGCACACCTTTTGTATTAAGTTGGTGCCTCTGTTTCATACTTTAGACTCAAATGTGCAGTAAAACAATCATGCTTAATTGCATCCATCTCAGCGGTTCATTCCTCAGGTTTTCAGGCTCCACGGCCTAATGAAAACGGAGAGGCATTAGTTTAATTATAACGTACCTCGCCTCTTATCGAGGAGAGATTGTTTTTATTTGGAGCCCTAATGAATTTCTCATCAGTTTGTTATTAACATTGTGCTATCAGGGGCTCAAGTGGGGAAGCAGCCAATTACATGGCTTTGTTCTCCCTGATGGACAAGTATTTGCGCCTCTGCTGAGGGAGAAATAACTCGCGAAAATGCTACGGGAAGAAAACCACAGCAACGTCTTCCTGCCATCTAGCGCCAGACAATTTTCTGCTTCAGGTAAAGTGTAATGTGTATGTGTGATTTCTTGTAAGGCCTTTCTACTCACGCCAGTTAGGTGAGCTTTTTTTTTGTTGTAACAACTTACTCATCAATTGCTCAAGCTGTTTCGGAAAGATGATTGTTGGCAGCTACAATAATGGCCTAATCTGAAAGAGCATCAAAGCAACACAGCAGAAGTTATGGATAGACGCTGCCCAGTCAGCTGTATGTAAGATGACATTCGCAAATTTGACCATTGTTTTCCTGCCCATTTCAAATTGGGCTATCAAGACATGGGGGTGCAGTGATTCAGTAGAGACAAGGCCGTTTCCAATGGAATAGGGTGAAGTTCAGAGCGGACATGCAACAATAATCTGACATTTTTTCCTTTTCCCTTGTCTGTATATGGCATGCCTTCCTTAACCTAAAACCCATTTGGAACCCATTTAATGGAATATGAAGAGAACATAATGATGTGTGGGGCCTTGTTATTTGCCTTTGTTCACAAAACACTTCCCTAGTTTATTGCATTTTACGGTTGAAGGGCTTGATCACTAGTATTATGGCTTTGTAAATGGGAGTCAATAAATTACCCTCTGATTAAAGACGATGCCCTCACTTTAGGTGTGAGAGCCATTCGCTACGCATGGTTTGCGCCAGTCCTTTTTGTGTATACTAGTTTAATCACTTTAATTTCTCTTTCATTTTTAGCTCCCTTCACCTCCATAACTCTCCGACGTCCCTGACAGTTCAACACAACACAAACAGTTTTTTTTTTAGGCTGAATTATGGAAAGCTTCTGAAAGACTGTTTTTCTTTCTAAAAGTGATTTACCCATTCCAGGCCGAGACAGTCCCAAATACGTGTCTGCCTGACGACTGAAGCTTGCTGTTCACCTTCATCGTTTTGCTTCTCTTTACTGTATGAGCACGTTAAAAGATTGTGCTTTTAAAAGATAAGCTTTCACCTCCAAAAATAACATTTGAGAAAAAACATACATTCTCATGCAGAGACATGAAAATTTAATTTTAATAAGAAAATGAATAGGAGATCAATCTATATGTTTCTTTGGTGTTCTCTGACTGCATTAGTAGTTGACTGTAAATGTAATGGACTCAGTGTAATGTTCCTAATTGTTCAGAGAGTGTTTTCACTGTCCTAGAAAGTTTTAGCTTTTTCTTTTGACATGTTTTAACTTTCTCCCCTTGTTAGACACGTCTTCCCCATCCCCGTTCTTTTCAAGCCATGTAAAGCAAAGACTTGACTCGGCAAAAAAAAAAAGAAGCAAATGTGTTAAGGTCCAGGAAGCTCGTAAAGTTTTCTTTTTCTGCATAGCGATTTAAACTCTGCCTCTTAATTAGTGGTTGTATCTTTATTTTATTCATAAATTCAGCTCTTCACTAAAAACATGAAATGGAGCTTTGGGTTATGGAAAAAAACAAGGATGTAAATAACAAGACAGATGGTCCAGGTCTGTTGACAGAAGCTCCATGCATGGCAACGAGGGAAGAGAATTGTGCTGCAATTCTGCTGACCAGCTTGTCATAGGCAAAATGCTATTCCCACCCCCACCCTCAGCCCCCTCCCTCACCAGTTCCCCATCCCACCGGTATGTTTCATTCATCTTCAAACCTCAGTCACACTGATTGATACACTGTGGAATAGCCTCTAGCCTCATTTTCATTTAAAAAAGCCGACGACTTCCCAAAAGCACAAAAGAGTCGCAGGCCATTATGGGACTGAATAACCATAAGCCACGCAAAATAATAATCTGTTGAACCCCCCCGCCTCTTACTGCCACCCTGTGTCTTCCATTAATGAATGAGAAAATAAAATATCAAAGCAAAAAAATAATTAAATGTCATATGGCAAGCATCATTTATTGATTGTATCTTGGTTTGGTTTGGGATATGTCCTATTGCTGTAATAGCTGCATAAACAGTCAGATGCTGCTTATTGAAATGCATAAGAACACATTATGCGTTTGAAGAAAGAAATAGGAAGATGTGTTCTGCATGTGTCTTATTGTGCAGTAGTAGAGCTGGTGTGGGTTTATGAATTACCAGAGATAATTAGGACTCTGAGGGTCTCTCAACGCGGCATCGTAGACGGCAGGTTTTTGACACTTTACAGATTGTTTACTGCGTTGTTGTCTCAGCTGCTGCAACGCTACATGTTTGTGTGCAATGCAGGTGCCTATACTCATTGGAGACTCCTATGCCAGGTTAAGGTCCTACACCTGCTAGTCCGGATTAGTCCCACCACTGGAGGAGGATGAGTGGAGGGAGTCAGGAGGATAATGAGGGCATAGGGTGGGCCCAGGGGCAGCCAGCAGGGCCCAGCTAGGTGGATCTGCCTGTGGTGCTAAGCCTCTTAACTCACTCCATCCTCACCAGCGTCCAACAACTTGTGTAACACCACACACACCGTCTGCGTGGCAATGTGTGTAAGAAAGCAACACAGGTCCTACAGCAGACATACCTGTAATTCCAGTCTCCACATGACGATTAACCGAAGAGTCTGAGTGGATTTAAGCTTGTGGGAGTTGTGTGATGATCTTGCATATTTCTTTAAGTTTCATTAAGTTGCATTTGCATGTTACCCCAAAACACTTGTGGAAGTCCTGAGTCCACAGAATAATGAGAAATGGGCTAATTTGAATTTCATATAAGCCAAAAGATACCTTTAAAAAAAAATTATCTCTTCAGTAGCTGACTTATTCAGCACCATGGAGAGCGATAAAAACGGCGCACTGAAAACATCCTCTGCCTCTGCCTCTTTTCCGACGTAGTCCTCTTTTCTCATTCCTTAGTTCTGCCTTGTTTTCTTTCATAGATATAACGTTTTACTTGTTAAACAGCATTTCGAACAGTGCATTAAATGGAGGAATAATGAGGGCACAATTGATACTGCTCATTCAAGAAAATCATTTGTGGTTTGGGGGATAAACTGCACTGCTGCAGCTATCTTCAGAAAGTATGTGTCATTAACATCAAAACATTGGTCGCCAAATGACGCTCTCCTTAATCATTGTTTCACATTATACCTTAAAGACAAAACAAGCTGCTTCTTGGCTCTTGGCCACAAGTTAACTTGTACTAAATTAGGCCAGGAGTCCTCTTCTTTAATGCGTCTGCGGCTGAAAAATAGCACCTCTGACTCGTGTCAAACAGTTGTCAAGCGTAATTGCCACCTCAGATGGCTGAGTATGCGGTCTCACACTTCCAGTTAATAAGTGGCTTAAGTTAGGCAGGCGCCATGACTTCACTTTCAAGTTTGGGGAGGTACCGGGGAATTCATTAAGCAGGAGGCAAAGATACAAGCCGCAGAGTGTTTTCCCCGCATTGCGTTGCAACAGCTCGTGATGTTGTGATGGATGGCAAAGGACAGATTGATGCTCCATATAAACGCTTTTATAACTTACAGCACAGGCACAGAGATGTTAGTTGTCATTCGTTGCTGTGCCTCCCCTCAGAAAAAGTGTACACCTAATGTTGTTTATTTGCTGTCAACAGTTTCCGCCTCGCACTAGACTTTTGTTAACGGATATAGATTGAACTTGTTCCTCCCCCCCCCCCCCCCCCCCCCCAACAGACAACCACACCTCTCTGTCCCCCTTATCTCACTTTTTTGTTCTTTTTTTCCCCTGCTGCCTCAAACTCTTGGTCTCACTACCTTTTATGAAATGTAACACTTGACTGGGGGGGGAGATTGTTTTTGACCCACTGTTTTGTTTGCACGTGTGTATATGATAAGAAACTCAAATTGAAAGTTGTGATAGTTAGAAAAAAGGAAAGAGAAATTAGTTCCAAAAGTGTACTGATATGTTTTGAATATGTTTGTTTGTGTAAGTGTTAGCACGGTGTTGCTCCAGGTACAGAGAAGATGCCTGTCATTCTTCTGCTCTCGTCCCGTCTCTATAAATAGAAGTCTCTCTGCGCTACAATTCCTCTGGGGGCTTTGTACTCCTCTCCCCCCCCCCCCCCTTTATCCTTATCGCCCGCTTTTCTCCTCCACTCTCTCCTGTGACTCTGTTAGGCTGTCTTTACATCCATCAAATAGCCATATTATGATACAGCATCTTTACCTAAGATTAATTGACTTTGACTTAGATCAGCCAGTGCACAGAACACCAACATTTTGTTTTGCTTTATGGCATCTCATTAGCCATCCCACTCTTCTGCATTGAACTGTGTTGTGAAATGCTGTTTTATGGGACCCCCCCTGCTTCATAGTCTTTTACATCTTTGTGTTTGAACCATATATATGAAGTACTATTTCTTAAAGTGATCATTTATCATAGTTGATTTGTTCATAATTTACCAGACCTGGCTAGATGTCGTAATTAGCGGTTATCTTTGAGCTTCATCTTGGTTGATTAACTTATCGTCTAATTAAGCAGACTATTAAACACCAAACATTAACACTTCCAGAAATCAGAGACAGATGATTTTTCTGTTCCTATGACTTCCCGGATTATTTCTAGGCTGTACAGGCATGAGTGAGAAGCAGAGAGTGGCAGCTTTTGCTTGTAAGTGTCACTCAGTCAGACAGCGTCTGGTATTAAGCTTCCACAGCACATCACTGCACAGGGTGACAGTTTGAGGGTGGATGGTGGCTTTTTACAATCTGAATTATGTAGAAACAAAGGAAATCAGATGGAGAAACCAAGGTCTCTATTGTAAGTGCAGCATGAGGTGTCTGCCACCTTCAACGTGCTTTAACAGCTTGACGTGCCGTATGGTGTGCACTTGTATAGGTTAACAGCATTAAGAGTGTGAGCCTAATGTCTCAGCAGTGATAAAGGTTGTCTAATATGTAAAAGTGAAATGTTTCTGTACATTTTTACACACTCATTTGTAGCCTTTCTTATTTTAGGACTGTACTTAGGTTCGCAAAGACATAAATTAAAAAAATAGGTGTTTTGATTAATGCGATATTTATTGTGGAAGATATGGGGTTATGGGAGTTTGTGTATCTCTGCATCTTTACTAGAGGCAATCACATCTGTGATTTACATCCAAGAGAATGATACTTTCATTTGCTTGACTTGCAAATAAGAAGATAGGAGAGCAAGATTTTAAACTTTTGCGATTTTATCAAGAATTTCTTTTTGTGAATAAAAAGAAGAGGTTAAATTCCTGCGCACCTCAAAACAGCACCACACGCCAAAAGAGCAACACTGTAAAACACAATGCTTCTTACCTCATTTCAGGCTTCTATTGGTTCTGTCCATGCTCTGTATGAGGCCTGCATGATATGTGAAAAATATGCGATATTTGCAATTAGCAATAACTCCCACTTTCTATGTCTTTCTGCTGTTCTTTGTGTTACACACTATACTCATGTTTGCAAACTGTCCCTCCTGAAACCAAAATGAATCCAAAAAGTTTTTTTCTCACCACTTCATTGGCACCAATTATTCTGACAGGAGCCATTGACTTAGCTTGAGCTTCATCTGACTGCATCAAAATGGTGTGAATCCATGGCCATAATGCGCAGGCCTCCACCCAATAGGTAAACTACATGCACGCTGGGTGAGAAATCATTACTTGTTTACAAAAATATTTTCTATTTTGTTGGGATAAAATTCAGACTTTATTGTAAATGCTTGTATCGTGATTATTACCGTGACATTTTGATTAATTGCGCTGCTCTACTCTGTAGTTCTTGAGCTAAACGGCTTACAGCATATCAATTTGATTGTATTGTATCTGGCAGGTTTTTTTTGCACGGGAAAAAAAAAAATGCTTTGAGTAACTCAGCATCAGGTCGTAATTAGGGAGAATTCATTAAAATCAACGGAACTATAGCTATTCTCATTTACAAAATAAGTTTTAACTAACCTGCTAAATTGAAAACATGTGGTGACGCAGAATTTTGTGGCCGTGATGGCAATTCGTGTTTGCCTTTGTAAATCAACCCCCAAATCTAAATAATGACATTAGCCAAGTGCCTGCCTTCCGAATAATTACCATCAAGTGGGATGTGACGGCGGGAGGCTCCAAGGGGGCTGATGTGAGCTCATCAGGGAGGCCAGCCATTTACTCCAATCGACACAAAGACAGTCTGCTCTCCCTCAGGTCCTCCTACCCACACCCGGAGATGCTGACTGTGGGGTGTTGCTAATTAACTCAATGAAGATGAGGTTTCTGCCACAGTTGTCTTAAGCAGTGCTCAGGTGTGCCTGCAATCCTACAGTATCTGGCTTGAAGCCAGCTTGGCGTTCTTCCCTTCCAGCATACTTCGTAGTCATTGCAATTTACAGTATAATGCGTTTGCTTCACACACTACATTTACTTTTACATTAATTTCTCATGCACTGAATAACTACCTACAAAAACTATCTAGCATGAAAAAAAACTTTCAGTAATGGACTTTGTTGTATTTAGTCGTGCTTTTCTTTGCACTTCTATGATAATATATTACCCACTTTATTCCTGCTTGTTCAACAGGAACTTGTAGTGACATGTTTTTCCTGTTGAGCTAATTGCATTCTCGAGAACTAAAAGTAGCTGTGACTTGACCATGAAGGAGAGCAGCACAGAAGGTAATTACTGAACGGAGTGCTGGTTTTTTTTCTATGAGGAAAAGACAATGGAGATGCCATCAATAAGGACAAACTTTCCTCCACCCTCTCGTCACACACTCTGTAATGAAGACCTTTGCTATTGGCTTAGATGGATGAGGGCAGCGCTGTGAAAAGCGAGCACACAAGAGGCAGGTAGATGTTTGTTTAGGGCCAGCTCATGGAGGATATATTGGAATGGGAGTGGGCCTGTTGGGGAGAAAGGCGCATTAAGGCCAGGGTGATTAAGGAACAGAGTTGATGGAAAACGAAGCACTATTGACAAGGCTTTGTCTCCTCCGGCTCTCCCTTGTGCTCACATTGATGCCCCTGTCTAGTCTCCTCCAGGCTAAGCTACCCGACTGGATTCACAAAACTTAAGAGGGATTGATTGTTCTGCAGCAATTTTCTATGCAAGCCCGGGCCAGCGGATCGATTTCGTGAGGTTTTCAGGAGTGGTGGTCTTGTGTTTATATTACTGTTAATCATTACTCCCATGGCATTTTAGATCAGGCACTGATGAGTAGGACCACGATGTGCAATTAATACCCTGGGTGAAAACTAGCAAGTTGTTGATGTCTTTTTATGCTATGAATACCACTGTGCCATATCCGCCTACTCCCTACGTGGCCACTTTTCTGCACTCAGACTTCTCAAACACACCTATAACCTCCCCACTACATACTTTTTTCCCTATTTAGCATATACAGGCATAACAACTGTTACTCCTTCATGCATGTGCTCATCATGTGATTTTATCCAACACACACTCAAGACACACATGCACAAACCTTAAAATCCACCCAGAGAGGCTCCTGTGTGGAATACAGAGCCAATGCTCCTGACTTGAAAGCCTCTCCACCGCCTCAGATGTGACATCAGCTCGTTCTGTCTCTTGCTCACCCCTCCCCTCCCCCCAACCCGCTACTCCCTTCCTCTTTCCTATCCTCTTTCATCAGCTGAGCCCATCTTTTGACACTTCAGAAGGTGTTCCTCACATGCCTGTCACCTCTCCCCTCCTCCACCGGCGCTTTCTTCCCGGCTCTCTATTGAGAGCACGCGTCTCTGTCTGAAACTTATGTACTTTGTAGAGTTAACGCTTTGGCGTTTGCATCACCTTGAAGTTGGTAAGTGGTACTGAGCGGAGAGACCGATCTTTAGTGTTTAAAGAGAGAAGAGCTCTGAAATGTTGTGTGTTAGTGTGGCATGGCGAGCTGGCAGACATCACACTAGAGAAAGGGGGAGGGGAAGGAACGGTTTCACCTTGTACCTGCACTTCCTTACAACTTTGAACAACAGACTGTGAAGAAGGTAGAAGGTTAGGGACTTCTGTTTCTCCTTTTGTGTGTAAAAAAAAAAAGAAGTACTTCTTACTATTCTCTGCAGGTCTCGGTGCATCCTTTTTACAGCTACATTTATCCATTTATGTATGAAGCCACCACCAAATGTCATTTTTTCAGATGTTGTATTATCATTTGTCCTTCTCCAGATTGTGAGCAAAAGGCACTGAGAGCAAAGGAATCTCATCAGGAGATCTGTGCCAAGCTGGGTTGCGTCGTCTACACTTAAATACATTGATTAATAATGTATATATCTGTGCTTGAACCTTGATGTTTTCCCTGCTGAGACAGAGTGTAGCACTATGTAAACACACCGTGTGGGCTGAGCTGTGTCGACACCCACGTGCCTGCTTAGGAGCAGCTTGGCTCTGGCTCAGAGGAGAGCCTGTTACCTACGTATGGCTGGAGGTGGTCTCTGGCACTGGGAAATATATCCAGTTTGTTGCTGCTGTGTTGTGCGTATACTTGTACATGTGTGGGTTTGTCTAACATAACATACAGTACAGCAGTGTATGCCTGACACGTGGTCGTATAGAACGAGAACGTTCTGGCGTTTGTGTGTGTTCTGGTGTATTTACTCTGGTTTGTACATGTGGAGCTGTGTGTGTGTGTGTGTGTCTATGTGTGTGTGTGTGTGTGTGTGTGTGTGTTGGTGGTATATGTGTGTGGGTATTAAACTGGAGCAGGTTCTGAGAGCAGTACCCTCAGGTTGAGATTTAGTCTAGCTCAACAAGAACTTGTTGTTTTATGACTTTTAGCTTTAAGGATGAATAGTTCTGTACTCTCTGCTGCTTTACAGCTCGTATTAGCTGCTACACAGTTTGAACATATCCTCCCATGTCTCCCATGTGGACAGCACTTGAAGAAGTTACATGTTTCACACCCACATTTCACAGCATAATTTATACGCTTCAGCACAGTGTGGTTGGGGAAGAATAAAAAGTTAACAAGCATCGTCCACAAGTCCCTGGTACACTTTATTACCAGCTCATTGTCAGAACAAAATGACAGCAGGAATAAGGAAAGCTTTAACAAAAGTTTCTCAGAACCGCCTTCCTCTGACTTTTTGTATCTCTGCATGACCTAAAGAGACATCAGTGGCTGGCGGCAGTGGCCTTTCAGCACTGTTTCCTCCATCGTCAGTCTTCATGTAGCAGAAGCAGGGTTCCATTTCCTTGGTATTATCCTCTCCCCATGTAAAACCATGGCTCCTATCGAGGTCTAATCCCCACCATGGAGAGAGAAGAGCAGGCACCCCAGACTTATATATATATTTTTTTTCCTCACACAAAGCTCAAGAAAGCCCTAGGAATGCAGTTCATGCCATGCTGAGATCAGTATGTGCGCAATGCACACGGACAAAATGGGATTTCGGCTGGTCGAGCAGGAGAGCAAGAATAGAGAGGGGGAAAGTAATGCTGGGACTTGAAAAACATTCCATTCTGGAGAGCTTTACTTCATTATCAAGTGAATTTATTATTCCCTGGAGTAATGCTAGCATTAAATGAGGCTTTTTTTTTAATATGCTGGTCAGACACGCTGCTTCTGGCCATTTGAGCTTCGGAGGAAACAGACACAGAGGAGTAAGCAAAGCAGCTCAAAATTCAGCGTGGGATTTTCTGCCCCTCTGGATTTAGTTATTTGTCAGAGAAGGAAGGAGCTGTGTTTGCTGTTTTTCTGTTTTATGATTATTGTCTGTTAGTTTTTGTTTTGTGCTGTGACCAATGGCCCAGTGCCATCTCTCCCTGAGTTCAATAAACACTTCCATGAATGACATTATTCTTAGGCATCAAGCCAGAGCAGGGCTGGGGAATCACGCTTTTATTAGAAAACATGAATCTTGTCACTGGGATGCCTAAGGAATATTGATGGTCGTAGCGGTCTGGATGGCATTTGCAGATAAAGTGGAGCTTAATATTCAAAATTATCATAAGGGTTTCTATGTCATTCCTCAAGTAGAGCCTTGGCTTTATCGATCGACGCCGGTTTCAGAAAAAAACGAAAGAATTAATTAAAGCTACAGATCGATTTTGAAGATAACACATTTCGTGCCGCCTCTCTGATGCCACTTCTGCTCGGATATGATGGATGTTAAAGAGATCGTTGTAAGAATATTTAGGCCTCACTGATGGGTGAGTTAGGACAAAAGTTTTCTTTAAAGTTGGCTGGAGCCATTTTTTCCTTTTCTTTCCCAGCTTGGCACAGGGCTAAACGCTCTTGAATCACGGAAATAAATTCAACAGCTCCTTTCACAAATTAGATTCAGAGTACTTTGAATAATGAATGGTTCCTCCTGAAAATGAAGCCATATTGCGTGCCATCATTTTGTATATATCAGGCAGGAGAGAGTGCTTCTGTCGCTCACTGTCACTCCCTCGATTCTCACCCCTGCGGTTGAACCTGTTATTAAACTATACTATTCTTGAAACATCTTCCTTTTCCTTTTTTAATCTGTCATTGATGGCTTTGCTTTTTTGTCCTTTCATCTGCTCTAACTGACAAACACCGCTTTTGAACACCCTTAATCTCTCTTTGATGAATTAGTTTCTCTTTTTTTTCTCTCCGCCCTAATAGACACATCAAGTCCTTGAACAAAAAGCCGTTTTCCCTGCTCGAAAATGGAGTCAGTTAAATAGACATCATTTCCCTCTGACAAGTTAATGCTTTGTTTTCCTGTTTATGGGGCGTCATGTGAGCACGACGAGTAAATTATTGTCACTGCTGTCAGAGGTATTACATTTCCTAAAGTTATGCCTTAGCTGCGTTTGCCTAATTTTTGCTGCTAGCTTGGCCTTGTCTGTAGGGTCTGATATTGCCAGCTCTTGTTTATGGCACTGCTCTCCAGAATTAGAACAAATTAAGATCCTCATTATTTTATTTGCTGGATGCGGGGTTTTTAATGGTCTTTCAACAAATTAAATAACCTCCGGGCATGAGCAGGATTAATTAGATAATAAGAATCACATCTCTTTTCATCTTTTTTTTTTAAAAATAGATTATGTCTTGATGGTTCCAGGGATTGAAATGGCCCTTTGTTTTAACTGCGGATCGGAGTGCGAATCATTGTGGCAGAAAATCTACTAATTATTTACAGAGAACCAGGAGAGCGTAGTTTTCTTTAATGTGAAACTATTAGGTAGGTGCCACCTGGTCGTATCCTTAAATCCACTATAGGGGAAAAAAAAAAAAAGTGTGTCCTATAAACACAGAGCGAATATATTTGAAATAAAGAGTTTGAAGGCCTTGTTCTGTTTCATGGAACATTGCAGACAATCAAATGTATGCTCAAATTAAGAATAGATACGGCATTGAGACTGGTGTTTTTCTTTTTACCTTGACTGTCTGAAGGAGCTGCAAAAACATGAACACGGTAAACAAACAATCTGAAGATAACAAATGTGAATATTAACAGCTCTAATATAATTCTTCAGGATGGTTTGTGATTGCTCCCCCTAATGGATGGACTTTACCCGCCGTAGA
The DNA here is from genome assembly GCA_020745685.1 of Tautogolabrus adspersus. Lineage (NCBI taxonomy): Eukaryota > Metazoa > Chordata > Actinopteri > Labriformes > Labridae > Tautogolabrus > Tautogolabrus adspersus. The sequence goes on along the minus strand of CM036540.1, from coordinate 22,391,275 downwards.
CCCTCTCAGTGTGTCGTGTTGCCTTTTGTAAATCCTGCAGAATAACCTGATTCTTATAATAATAACAGTTATAATCACTTTATTTCTATAGCACTTATCCAAACAAGGTAACAAAGAGCATAGAATAAAACCAAATGAAACACAGGCAGATGAAAAGTGCTTCACAAAATACACACAATTAAACATTGGCGAGTTACAAAATGATGAATAAGAATGAATTAAATAAATCAAAGCAGAACAGGAATTACATATCAGGCCTTCCTATAAAAACATGTTTTAAGCAGAGATTTAAGAACAGCGAATGAGTTTGCCAGCCTAATGTCTTCAGGGAAGGGAGTTCCAGAGCTTATGGGCCTCTGATGGCCAATGCCCGGTCGCCCTTGGTTACCAGCCTTGACCTAGGAACAACTAATGATGGTACTCTTGAGGATCTTAGATCACAGAGCGTAGAGTGTCAAAAGTTGTGTGAAAAAGTTGGGGGGGGGGGGGAGGCTGAGGCTAAAGGAGATCTATTATACTCACTTTCACCTTTCATGATGTCAGTCTGGGACACCTATTGAGCAGCGTTGCGAAATGTGTTGCTCAAATACCTCCTTATTTATCTTATACCGGAGTCAGTAAAAGTAGATAGGACAGTGGAGAGAGATGGAAACAGGGGAGAGAGAGAGCATGGGGAATGACATGCTGGAAAGGAGCAAAAGGTCAGAGTCCAAAACACAGGCCTCCCGCTTTGAGGACAACGGGGGTTGGGGTGGGGGGATGAACTTACGTCTACCTCTTTCTTCTGTTTCAATTGAATTCATTCTGGGACGTTGTTTTATTGTGTTAAAAAGTTTGTAATATTTTATACATCAGCACAAAATTAAAACACAGTAATAATTCAGGCCTTTGCGTGCATATTCAGAACTGCCTGAAAGTTAGGGTGAGATAATATTTCCAGCAATGGCGGCTGCTGCAGATCAGCCTCTGGAGCTCCCTGAAGTAACAGATGGGGGACATCAGTCAGGCTTCATCCATTAATATTTACAGTCTATGGATATAACTGAACTCTATCTTAAAGTGTAGTACTTGGGATAAAGCAAGGGAAAACAAATAAGAGATGTTTAAAAATCCAGTGAAATAAAAAAGGGCGGAGGTTTGGGTTAGGGAGGGGATTTGTGTGTGTGTGTGTGTGTGTGTGTGTGTGTGTGTGTGTGTGTGTGTGTGTGTGTGTGTGTGTGTGTGTGTGTGTGTGTGTGTGTGTGTGTGTGTGTGTGTGTGTGTGTGTGTGTGTGTGTGTGTGTGTTATCATTAGTGTTTATGCAGTACGGAAATGGCAGGGTTCCATCTTTTAATGAATTTTTCTGTTTGTAGTCTCAGAGGGCCTGATTTACTAAGATCCCAATTAAAGAGTACAAAATTGCGTGAACACTACAAAAAATTGCGCGTTTGGCTTGTGGGCGTTTTGCGGGTGATCTACTAAGAAACTTTGCGTGAATGATAACGGGTGCAAACCTTGAGGGGGCGGTTGTATTTAAGTCAGGCTTTTGCGTGTTCTACTGGGTTACGTCACGGAGAGTTTGGACGGAAAGCAGAATGACTGCAAGCGCAACATAGGTATTAGTGGGAGAGGCAAATGAACGTACAGTATTTTCGAGTTATAGCAGATACATCTGAATATAACAAAAAGAACATTTGGCTTATAAGAAAACCTCGGCATTAAACAGGGCCTCTCTTTTCTTCCCTCGATCCTTTGAATGAATTGTCATACATTGCGCAGGAGGTGCGAGCTGTGTCCTCTATGGCACCGGCGCTCAGGCGCGCCACTCGGGTCATTGTTGCGCACCAGACTGCTGGCCAGCGCTGTGTCTGATCGGACGTAATTGCCCTGGCAAGAGGTATCGAAGACGGGGGTACAAGCAGTGGTGAGGTTCCCCAATCCAAGTGCCTACAGCTTGGCAACAGGGGGCTGTAGAGGTTGGAGACGAGCGCGATAGGGAGAGGAGCGCACCGGAGGAGACAAGCTGGAGAGACGCGCAACCCGAGAAAAAGGAAATGCCCAGTTTAAAATGTAATGTTGCAGAAAAGAGGGAAATAGGACATAAATGTCAATGTGTAAATTCTTTAGAATGCAGAGGCTGTGAATGTTCAGTTATATTAGTTTAATCATGGTGTTTCTCTTTATTAACTATTATTGAATCCAAATAAAAAAATAATTTATGTCATTTATTTTTATGTCAATCGAAAACATGTTAACATGTTGGGAGAAAAACGTGATCTTTATACCTTTTATTGAGCTTATGTTTCCTCATAACTGCTGCCTGTTGTGCGTAACACTGGGCTCCTGGATTAGCACCTGCCTTTCAAAGGTGTTACATTTAGACACCGTCACAATCACCGCAATTTTTGCCTGGCTTGGTAAATCGCAATGCGTGTACTAACTTTACTTATTTGAATTTTCTCCTCCCAGTATTTTGCACGCTACGGCAGAAACGCCCCATATTGCATATTCATTAAGGCAAACGTGCTAAATGGACAATGCGTGTTGTTTTGCTCATATGAAAGACGCAATCCTCACTGCGTGTCGTTAGTAGATCAGATAGCACATTTTTTGCTGGTGGTATCAAGTTTGCACACGTTTTAAGACACGCAAACCTTTAGTAAATCAGGCCCAGAGTGTATACTATTCGTTCAATGTGGTAAGTTTCCCACACTTTCTCAGTCCACATGCTTCGTCGGAGGGTAAGGTTTTAAACACTTAATTGTGAACCATCTGAGAGCTGCTGTGATTTGTTAAAGGTATTTTTCAGCTCTTCCATCAATACGGTGTTAGGCCCAGAATTGCAGAGTTGCTTGTTTTGAAAAATGCTTTGTTTTTGTAATATATGTTCTTTGAACAACATACTACAGTAATCCTTGTGTCTCCGCGCTTTAGTGCCACATTGATTCTGCTGAGTAGCTAAGAGCCTCGTCATCATAGACGGCCTCACTCCAAAGGGCTTGTTCAATTTGACTGAAAGGTTCCACAAACGAAGATGGACTACTGAAATGAGAAAAAAAAGAGTTTGCGGAGAAGAAGGGGTCGCGATAAGCAGAAGAATTGAAGTGCTTTATGTGTGCAGCAATACAATTACCAGCAGCCACAGCCAATCCCATTAAGACAAGGGTCAGAGAATTAGTCTGAGGTCAGGTAGGGGAAATACAAAAAAGAAAAGAAAATGCCTGACCTGTATTTACAAGATTCTCCAACAAAAAGCTTGCGATATGTCGAACACAAGCGATCACCTGAGATAAAGCTGTTGCCTGTATGTTATTAAGGGGGGGTAGAACCTGAACACTCCAACCAGGAGAGCAGATGAACAGATACAGTGCTGCTGCTGTGGTTCAATTACACATTATACTGGTTTGCTGCTGCAGCTGAAACATATCTCTCCTGCTCTCTTTATTCCTGTCATTTTCAGTCTTTCTCTGTAAATTTGTCCCTGCCCTTTAACTCAAAACTCAATCTGCTTCGTCTCAATTTTCTCCCCTCATATCTCTTTCTTCTTTTGCTTCCTTTTATCTTTCTCATCCCATTTCTTGTCCTGTGTCATTCCCCTCATTTCCTGTCCATTGCTTCAAGCAAACCACAAACCACCAAAGGTTCCTGTTCATCAACATTTATCTCACTTTTTGATTGTGAGATAATCCCAGGAGGTAGGGGGGCCGTTGGTTGTGCCGTATCACCGGTGGCTCACCCAGACTCGGTAAATGCTGCACAGAATCAATTCGCCTGAAGAGAAGACGAAAGATAGGCTTGCCCTTACAGTATCCTTACATGGAAATAGACTTTATGTGTATTCCTTGAGCCCAAAAAAGTGAACCCTCTCTAAGGCCTTCAACTCCTTTTTATTGGTTTCTATCATCCACTTCAAGACAAGATGAGGGTAGTTTAATCTTGTTTTGGGGGGCGAGCAATCTGAACTGGTGCTTCTACAACGTTTTCTATTTAACATCAGAAGGAAAGGCATCACCATGTCGATGATCACAATTTCCCCACATCTTTTGCACACAGTTTCAAACCGAGAAGCACCTTCATTCATGTAACTCTCTCGTGATAACCGTGTGTCCTCATTTGAATTGAGAAAGCCTCTGGAGAAAGCGGCGTAACAGTCGAGTCGATTTTCTGTCTTCACACGTGAGACCTTTTTACTACCTTTTTGGAGAATGAAACGACTTTGCATCCATTCTGCTCTGTGCCGCGTCTTAAAGGCTCTCTTTGATTTGAGGACATTGTATGGAAGAAATTAAGGTGACTTTATTTCTTCTTTATATGCTAGTATATTCCCTTTCGACTGCCTAATGGAGTGAAGGCATATCAAAAAGCCTCATCAAAGCTGGAGAGTGAGTGGTGCATTTATGGGGTGTTAAAGCACTTCCAGAGCTGTGATTTAGCATGATCTAATGACTAGAATGATGCTCACTCAAAGTCATCGTAGCCACTCAAGTTTGCCAAAACACTTCACATCAGTCGGCGGAATAAAAAGATGGTTGATTCATGCGGAAGAGCGCTCTAAACGAGGGTGTGAGAGTGCACGCGTGGTGCATGTATGCTATTGCATGTGCGCGCTTGAGTGTACAGGGGCAAGGTAAACATGAAAGTTTAATAGTTGTGCAGGAGTTGATGATAAACACTATGCTGCCGAGGTGAGGTGCCCCTTGTAACTCTCGCAGAGAAAAAGAAAGCAGCCTTGCAACTCTTGTTAATGGCCTCTTCAATGTGAGGACTGTGTTATTAATCGCATCACGATAAAACTTCCTTTTCAACTCTCCTCTCTTTTATGTGGCCACGGTTGCAAGGAATCCAGCTCCATCAGGTTGTGTGATTGTATAACTAGAGATAAGGTTTTGAGATTGCCACAGACTGAGTCAAGCACAGGTTTGAATGTTATGCTTTATAATCGTCCTTTGTGTGGTGTAGTTCGTAGATGTTTTGCAGTCATATCACATATTTCCCAATTTGAGATTAAAAACCCAGATGGCTCTGAAACAGCATTGTGCCATTTACATTAGCATCCTCATTTCCTGTTATTGATCATTCATTTAAGATGATTAATTTGCTCTCAAACTGAAATGTTTCAGCAGGGGAAAGTGAAATGATTGCAAGAAATTGTTTTGTTCCGTTTGGTGCCTCCTCCTCTAAAGCGCATGGAAACACACAGTAAGCTTTGCCTTCCTGTTGAAAGAGCTTGCACCGTTGGCTACGCATTGAGTTGCTGTTCATTTCAGCTTGAAGGAATGCTGCAGGCAACAGTTAATTTCTTAAAATTAAACTAAGCATATTGGTACAGAGGTTTATGCTAATCTGACCAGTATGTCTCTGAGGCATTTTCAGAAATGTCTCTCAGCGCTTGTGGGGGAATATTAAATAGCTGGTTGTTTGTTATTAACTGGATTACTTTGCCGTATGATGGAGGAACAGTGGGTGGATTCGGCAGGGGTTGGGGGACTCCTGCCTAAAGTTGCTTTAAGTTTTTATCTAGCAAGCTCACAGAGAGCATAATGACTATATCAAAGAGCTTTGAGTTGAGCTCTGCACCAACATGTCACAATCTCGACAAATCACCTAGGATACATTTTTGCGTGTATGTATTTTTCTCACTTTGTGGTGCTTCTGCTTCATTAGATACAGTTCAAAAAGTGACAAATGTAGCAGGGAAAAGAGGACGACACTAGAAAAGAGAAAGGTTGCAAACTGCTCGCGCTCTTGTAATTCTCGCCCTAATTCACGGAACCTTTTTTTTCCCGATGCAGCAGCTTTTTTTTTTCTATTCTCAATTTTTGCTGCAGTATATTATCAATAGACACTGAGGTGGTGGGCTGTTTTATAGCCACCAATGTTTCAAAGGTTCAGTATTACTCTGATGTGCTTATCCAGCACATAAAGTTACCATATTAACTTTTCACTTTTTGAAAATGGCCTTTCTCTAAGTTAAAAAGTCCGGCTGTAGCCATGAAGTCTCTAACGGTAAGACAGTTTTTTTCCTGATGAGCAGCCTTGAAAAGCGACTCGTGGCACGTGGCCTAATGACACGGCCCAAGTCTTTGTGCAGGGCCAGCTGAAGATGAGAATTAATGGCAGAGCTCAAATGACGACCTTTTATTCCTCCATTATAATTTCTCCCCTGGCAGCACTGAATGAAAGGTGGCTCAGCACAAGGTGAGATACCTTTTTCAAAGGTGAGACACTTTGTTTTACGAGCACTGCCGTACTTGTTCTCCTTCCCTGTTCTTTAGGTCCTTGTTCTGTAATGGCTAAACAAATACCAGGCTTTGTCTTTCCATTTCAACTGGGACGCAAAGTTGGAGATGTGCAATGTTTGTTTGCTGGTTGATTCAACTTACTCCAGTGGTTCATGGTTGCCCGCAACAGCGCACCACAACAGCTGCTGCATATTCCAGTGAATTTAAAACAACAAACAAAATGGTTTCTATAATAGCTACATCTGTAAATAGAACACCTCTGGGAGACCGTCCTTGGAGTCTTTCCGTACTGACCATGCAGAATGGTCTACCGAGCATTAAAATATTCATCATCTTTTCTTCACAGATCCTTTGCTTTTTTAATGTTAAAAGGCCTGGAAATAGCACATCCACCTCCTCTCCCTCCGCGTTCCTCTCAAACTCTCGCCTGCAAAGTGAAGTGATGCAGAAGCACAGCGAGCCACAAAGTGTTTGTCGATAAGAGCGGAATATTTTTGTTGACACAAACATGTTGACGTGCATGTAAGCCAAGAGAGAGCCCGATTCATTTGTCCGTCAGCATGTGTGTTTCATTTCGCAGGACAAATTGCGAGATTTAAAAGGGGCTCCAGTTTTTTTTTTTTTGGGAGGCACTTGCCGGGCTTCTCCACTCGTTGGAATTACGGCTTTATGTGTCCTGCCCGATACAGATCGAGGGATGGGAGTGGAGAGGAATAAATAAAAAATGAAGAAACAAACTTGTTTTTCCCTTCTACCCTTGTTCAGGAAAGTCACGAGTTGTACAAATGCATTTTCTTGTCAACCTTGTATCAGAGAAAGAGACAGGACGAGGGGGGGATTGAATCTTCTTGTGTTACTGATTCACTGTTTTATCAGCAAGCAAGTGTACAGACGCACCTTGTTTTCAGGCAGAAATTGTACAAACCATGTTGAGTCTTTTGTCTCCCTGTTCCCCCTCCTACCTCAGGCTAGATAAGAATGAAGGTCTTAATTGATTTAATGATTGTTTACTCCCACATGCATGAGCAGATGCAACAACAAGCAGTGCAAGAGGTGTGCACGGTTCAGGGAGAAGGAGGGTAAACAGGAAAAAAAACAAAGACTCACAGAAGGAGCACCAATTTAGAGTGATCCCAAGCGTTACCTCGGTCACTAAGGGACGGAAACAGTGTGGGTGTGTGTAGGAGAGTGGGATCCGGGGGTTTGATTTGATCTTGTACCCCATGAAAGGTTGCTGGGAAAAAGCAGCGCGGGGGCCATGTAGCCAGGTCGAGATTTATTCCCATTCAGAGGACCATTATTGTTGACCTTGCCTTGCCTGGGAAAGCCAGAGTAAACAGAGGCCTAATAAATCAACTTTAACAAGCCCGGTAGTTCCTGGCTGGTGGAGCAGCCATGCAGCTCTGACACGCAGGGCTGGATTAATCCACACTACCTGCTCTCCACAGAGGATACCTGTAGAGTCTGATTTGGCTGATAGTGTGTATGCAGACGCTCTGGGACGTTTAATTGCTCCACTGAATGCATCTCCCCAGCCAGTGTGTTTGTATTCACACACACTGGACCGTGTTTGCGTGAGAGATACAGAGCAGTCAAAAGAGAGGATGCATAATCACACTCTTGTGCAGGATTTCCAGACTACTCTAGAAATTTCATTACATGCTTACCTGGTGTTCCAGTGCAGGCAATATTTGTCGAGCAGATTGACTTGGCTGCCTATTTGATTCCTCATCAATTTCATATCCCCTCCACGTCAGGGGAGATCATCAATGATTCATATTCTATACTGCAGCTCCCTGCAATGTAAATGCACTCATAGAAAAATCCTAATATCCTCACGTTACGGCAAAGTAATAAAACTGTTTATCAGTCACTGTTGTGCTTTTGTCTGGATCCTTGGATGCTTGTTTTATTGCAGTATTGCTATCACAAATGACAGATAAAAATTACAGTAATTAAATCGCAACATGGTGTTTATGTAAAACTTCCCCCCCCACACTAACACTCTGGTGAACATAAGTATAGAAACACACACACGTACATTTTAGATACTGGTATACATATACACACACTCCACCTCCCAGCCCCCTTTCTCCCACCCTCCCTCATCCCAATTCTCCTGTTCTTCGCCTCAGGGGTGAAAATATGAGTGGGTGCTGAATAGTACATTTTTTGAGTGTAGCTTTCGGGATGGATTTTAGAGGGAATATATGCAGAATTGGCACCGTCCGTCAGTCAGTCAATAAATCAGTCTGTCAGAGTGGCTGACAGGTGGTCGAGGGAGGGGCCTTGATACCACACACACACAGAGACTCTCAGAGTTTCTCTGTTTACGACGCACACAAAAACACCAACAAATAAATGTTAAACTGGTGTGTGGATATAAATGATATGCTGGAAACATAGAACCAGCAGAATATGGATCACAGGCGTACTTTCCTCGAAGCTTTTGTGTGGTTGAGTTACATACTGGTTTTCATACATTGGGTGAAAATGGCATGCTAACACACATCACATTTGTGTCAGTCCCAGAGTGTGTGTGTGTGTGTTAGTGTGTGTGTGTGTGTGTGTGTGTGTGTGTGTGTGTGTAGGCAAGTCAATGCAGGAGAGTTATTCTTCCAGTGTCATATTTTTGGCATGGTTGTGTTGTGTCCCGGGCTGCCGCACAGTTGGTGAATATCAATGCAGTGTGGCGTAGTGACGGGGACTGGAGCTGACATGTTGTCACACTGTGATGAAAAGCACTCTGAGATGATGTGGCGGGAATGTTCCTCCTGTCCGCAGAGAGATGGCAAGCTGGCTGTGGCATTTGTGTATTCGTTTGTGCTGCCATGCCCGTGTGAGAGTACTGGTGTGTGTGTGTGTGTGTTGTTGCTTTTTTCTCTGGCTGCACTTGTGTGATTGTGTAGGCCTTTTGCTCCTCATTCAAACGCGTATCACTTAACATGTAAATTGTGTGGATTTACTTCTGTTGCGTTTCCGATGTGAAGAAAACATTGAAGATTGTTCGTGTTTAGCAAACACCTTGGCAGTAAACCATCGAAGATGTAGACGATAATGGTTGTTGAGTCAGTGTCAGCAAGCACAGTCATGGGTTCAAGTAAAAAACTTGCCGGATTTTTGGAGCAGCAAAAGTTTCAAAGCGTTATTGAGAAAAAGGGTGACGTGCTTTTCTATCTCTGAAATTTCTGTTTCCTTTTATGAGTTCTGCTTCTACTGTTTAGTTTTTTTCCCATCCAACTGTTCTGGACTATCTCAGAGGAATCTTGACTTCACCTTTTGAGGTGTTGGTTCACCAGAAACTGCAGTGTCTAAAAACGTACTTAGTGTATTACGTTGTTAGGGTAAAAATTCAACATTTCTATCTGTGTGGCATTTTAATTTCCAGCAGAGAAACTGGTACGTTTGCATGTTGTGTGCATCACATGATGCATTTTCCTTCCTCACCGTCTCTTGCCATCATTTCTGGATTTCACAGGCACTCCAACACTTCTCATTGAACTTGGCATACTCTCCAGCCTCTATGCCCCTTTGGGGGCTGACATGTGAAGTGAAAAAGGGTCACGTTTTCCCTGGATGAAGCTGCAGTCCTGCCAGATCCGTGCAACCTCTTGAGGGGGCCTGTTCAGGTCTCTTGTTTCCTGTTATGGGCAAAGGTTCAGCTCTCACTTGGGCTTTTTGGTCTCTGTTAAAAGCTTTGTTAATGCATTTGTCTTTGTCTCAGTGGACCTACATAGTTAGAGAGACAAGAGACAGGACCAACCTGGTCACTGCCCAAACTCTGTCAGTTTAATTATTGAACAGAAGTGCATGGAGAACAAGAGTGCACAAGGGCCTGTGCAGCACAAAACTGCTAAATTTGGTCGTTTTTTGGTCTGGGACTAAACACACAAACACGTGCAGCAAGGATATATCACATGCACATTTAGCATTTCCCAGAGGGATGCACAGGTTTATGCAAATAGGATTGAAAGGGCATAGGTACCCAGGATAACTAACAATGAAAAACAAGGCACGGCAATCTAATCCTATCATACCTATACATATAAGTCAGGTGCTGAGGAAAGTATTAGTCTTAGTGCTTGTTTTGTGAGATTTATATTGCATGTAACCTTGAGGACTGTGTGGTATGAGACTGAAGATGCTCTCTGGAATTCACCTTTATTCAATCTCCTGGTGTGTTTCTCTGTGCTGTGGTGTTAAGTGCTTGAAAGTAATTGGTTCAGTAAAGTAGTGGAAGTGCCTGAGCCTGAGTTTCTGTAGTACTTTTCGTTGCTAGTGTCTTGTGTGCTTATGCTATGTTTGTGTTTGAGTGTTTTTCGCTTGTATTTTCACGTGCTGCATGGCCCTCCATGGCTGCCTGTCCTCCCTTGTTGGCCCCGTGTTGCTGAATATGCAACACCATCAGTCAGGGACTCGTCTGCCATCTCCTCTGTCCTAATTGCACCCCTAACCCCGTCTCTTCGGCTGCAGCCTTTGGTTGCAGCGCAGCATTTCATTTTCCACCGAGGCGTCCTTTTTGATACAATAGTCTCATTGAAGTACTCCTCTCCAGATGTTCTCTCCATAGATAAATCTGCTATTCAGATCTCTATAATTGATTGTAATATGCAGAATTAATGCCTAGGGTTATAAAAGAGAATTCTTGGAAACGTTTTTCACTTTCCTTTTGAAACTCAAAACAAGAAAGCACCACAATGCACTTTTTTCTTCTGCCCAGGCTTCAGCACACAAGTGCGGTGCAGCAGTGCCTATTTGCATATTCTCTTGCTGATTCTGTGCAAAACAACTTGGGTATTGTTACAGACGTAATTAGGAAGATGATCAAACAGGCTTTTTTTGCGACGCTCACTCCCTCAGCCTCTACTCCTGCCGCTCGGAGTAACACTGATACCACCGTCGGGTTTCCACTTAGAGTTAAAATTTTTATTGCAAAGAGCGGCTGGCTAATGATGATTTTCCTGCAAAGCTGTAATAAATGCATGTGATGAATGTAGGAGTGTGTGCTGTCGTCAAGTTCAGGAAAAGAGATAGGGACAGACAAGACAGGCGAGACAGACGTAGAGAGAGAGCGAAAGAGACAGACTGATAGAGTGACACAGAGCGAGGGTGAGTAGCGAGCTCATTTGGAATTCCAGTGTGTTGGTAATAATAAGGGAACCTCAGCAGCCCTTGTTGAATTATAGATCACACCAGCATGATTGGATGAGGTTAGGCCATTGTAACACCAACTTAATAATTTACAGATTGTATTACTACAGTAATAATTGCACGGGGAAGGTGAGCAATTTTCCAATCCTCCCACATATAGGAGAAGAGCTGTGTGTGTCGTATGTTAAAGAAACAAATCTTGACAAATCATCTTTTTCCGTCTGCTTTAAAGCTGCAGATCTGCACAGCCTTTTACGCTGATGTGATTTTATATGAAGGCCACAATATTCTGGGGTTGATGTGGTTCAGCAGATGACTTAAGTTTTGTTCAACTGCTTGATTTGGAGTGATTTCCAGCAGCAAGTGGAGAGACACAGTATGTTCTTAGAGTGCACCTTCTGCCCCCATATTTTCACACTTACCCATGTCCTCCTCTCGACCTTGAAATGAAATCGGGCATTGGGTCACTCATTGTCAGTGTCAGCCTCAATGATTCAACCTTCTATACTTCATCCATGTCAGCTCACTCGCTGGCAGATGACTCTGCACAGACGCGTGAACAAACACACACACTGGATTCATGATCATTAACTCCCATCTGCCACTTGTTCTTATTATTTCCACATTTGTCTTCATCTCTTCCCCACGTCCACTTGTCTTTGTACGTCATTGGATATGTGACTCTGTGACACATTGCCCGTGCATGTGGCTGCCATGTCATTACGACTTCACACAGCCGCACTACTTTCCCATTTTGTCTGCAGTGCCAGTTTTTAAGAACAAAAGATGTCCAAGCTCTCAGTCTGCTGCAAAATGTGTCAGGGTTTGTCTTCCCGGGGGAAACGTGGCGAGGACCAGACTTCACGATGACGGTGTAGGAAATGAGAATATATAGAGTGTTAGAGGACACAGGGGTTGGAAGTGATGGGACCACAGAACAACCTCATTAACTTCACCCCCTGTTGTTGGCACTAGGTGAAAATCAAGTCAGGCAGGCACACATATCTCCTCGTCGGCCACTTTTCCCTCCCCCCCCCCCACTCGACACGCTGCTTTTTTCTTTTGCCCTAATACAAGCTGACAGACAGTTAAGTACCCTCGCGGCACATCTGTGTGCGTGCATGCACGCCTGCGTCCATATGCTGGCATGGTTTGCCTGAAGATTGCAGGGGCAGGACTTCCTCAGGAGATGGTGAAGTTCCAGAAAAAGCAGGAGGATTGTTCCTGTGTTGCATCAGTTGGAAAGCAATGGTTTAATAGCACACATTTACCACCTTTGTGCTGATATCGAGTTCAATTAGTCAAAGAGAACAGATGGTCTTTCCGTCTTTTAAGTCATTTATTGATCGGCAAGTGTTTTTATTAAAGCCTTCAAATATTGGTGACTTTAGCCCTATTTGCACGGGATTAGTAATACCTGGGGACCTCTGGTCATTTTTAATAAAAACCAGGATGTCTGTGTTTTTAATCCCGTGCGAAAATGACCATGTCTGTTATTCGTCAAGTAATGATTCCAGGGCAATTTACCTACCATATTTCAGCACACGTTTAGAAAACTTTATTAATCCCGAGCAGGCAAACTCATTTCCCACCTGGTCAATTTATACACACAGCAAACAATAAAGACAGTATAATGGCAGTACACAACAAGTGAATTAATCACCAACGTAGAGGAGCAATCCCGTCTGAATCGGCTTCTCAGTAATTTGAGCAGGTAGCACTGCCTTTTCTTGCCATTATTCCGACGTGCTGGACATCGTCAACAAAAGTTTGGACAGCATTTTAGGTGCAAATTCAGCCGGCTCATCACGCTTCACAGTATGATATGGACGTTTTTATTCGCACATATACTTGATTGGGGGGTAATTCCCAAATTCCAAGAGGTCCCACCCAGTGCGAATAGGGCTCATGTCTGATAAAAAACTGTTGTCTGATAATAAAAATATTATCTCTTAAAATCTTTTATCCTTCTAAATTCAGATTTTTCTCTTTCTCAGACTATCGACCCTTTGTGAGTTAAATGGTGGAATAGCTTAGACTTGGGAGTAAATTAAAGATGACATGTTGGAATTTGTCCAAGAGGGCATTGAACTATTTGTGGAAGTTTACATTTTTACTGCGAGCATTCACACATTGGAACAGAAATGATTTGACTTGATATGAAACCAAAACACGGTTGGTATGATATTTCTTAATAAAACTGTGTTTGTAACAGTAACGTGGGGGATTTATGTTTCCTTGATTTGACCTTTTGTCAGCAGAATCTTGTGCAATCTTGGTTCGGGAAAGTCTGCAATTAGATAGAGAACACCACTCTAGGCTACAGTTTTTAATGTCTCCATTTATGTTCGTCAGTGACAGCCAAATGAAAACAATAGGCTTTTTAAAGCAGCTTCTTTCTGGGGCCCAGTGGTTACACAGCCTATTTGTGACTGTCTGTTTCATTAGGTTTTAAGGACGGAAAGCCAGTAACAAAATAATGAGTGCTCCTTTTATAGATGACTACAAATAAGAAAAGATAAAAAAAAAAAAAAAAAAAATCAAAACAATGTAATTGCTATGAAAGAACGCTGTAATTGGCCAGTCAGGTTTAGAGGAACTAATGGAGGCAACACTAAATAGATTCTGTTTTACGGGATTGTTCTTTTTTTGTCTCTTGCTTTGTGGTTAGAGGGGAATTATCAGTCAGTGTACTTTGTGACAATGAACACACAGGAAATCAAAATGTGGAGCCAGTGAAAGAATGCATGTTGTACACTTTAATGTGACATCTTTATCACAACCATCAATAATCGTTTTCATCGTAATGTTTGAAGAAACAATTTCCCACATTTCTCCATTGTTGTAGTAAAATACCTTCTTTTTTTTTTAAATACACACATTCTGTCTTCTTTTCCTCAAAGTAAAGAAAATAATTTCCTGATGACTGGAAATATGTCAAACCCATTGTGTCCTGTATTGACAGGAGAAAAGTTATGCTTCTGAAAAAGTTGTTAAATAAACTGGCACTGCAGGTTTTCATCTTAGCTCCTGAAACGACTCTTAAAAAAAACATTTAAATCTGAGCAATCTTCCACCTCGTCCCTCACAGACGGGGGGGTCCGTGAGCCACTTTCTTCCAGCCTTTGCAGAGGAACCTCTTCTTGCCGTGCAACTCTGTTAATTGGGACGCTACGGTCGGAATTAGAGTGGCTGGGACCCACAGGGACTCCTATTTCTATCCTACACCACACACTTTCAACTCGTACTTTAACGAACACACACCAGACGGTTCTGTTTAGACGCGCAGCATGACTCAAACACCACGTATCTCTAGTTTCACACTTTCACCCCTCTTTTCCTTAAAGTAAACCAACTATCATGACTAGCACTGCTTCTAAAATGTGGTTATTATTATTGAAATGCAGCAGAGTGCAGGAAGGTTTGAGTTTTGGTGCTTCTATTAAATGGCACTTCTGCTGCTGTAGTGTGCCGTGGTGCTATTATCACTTTTGTGAACCCTCTGAATGTAGTCTGTCCTTTCTCAATACGAACTTGCTGAAATTCAAAATTCAAATTACAGAAAACCTGAAAAGAAAAATAAATACTCAGCCTTTTTTCGGTTTTATTTTCTTATCTTTTAGCTTCTTCTGCAGTGGGAGTTTATTTGATGTTTATTTGATGTCTGAATTCTGCAGTCTGCTCTCTAATACCACATAAAACAAAGCCTCAGTCATCAGGCAATGAACCCCTTTCACTTTATGCCCACTCATTTTTGCTTTGTCCGGTTTTTGTAGCAATTATCCTCTTTTGTACCGTCTCCTCCTGTCTCTGAAACTTCAACGCACACCCTCTCACACACTCGCATAGAATGATAATTACACAGCCTCATTTAACATTTGCCAATTTCTTCTCCCTTTACTCATTTTCAGTTTCGCGCCACCTTTTTTAATCATGACACTGCTGAAGAAGTCAGAGCTCTAACTCTCTCTCTCTCTCTCTCTCTCTCTCTCTCTCTCTCTCTCTCTCTCTCTCTCTCTCTCTCTCTCTCACTGCAGGACAGAATATCATTTCTTCTCAGATGTGTGTGTGTGGGGGGGAGGTTGTTCTGTGCTACTGGTCTCAGCATCTCGGCAGCACCTTTAAAGCTCTGTCGGTCTCTGGGAGTGCTCAGAAAAGAGGAGATGTTGGCAAGCTCAGGCATCCTGCCAGCTTGTCTATCTTTCTCTACATGAGCTGCTGCTGCTAGGGGTCACTGTTCAGGTCAGGTTTAGAATCTGTCAGCAGGACGAGTTTTCCTTTCACTGTCGGGCGCACACACACAAACGCAGACTTTGGAAAAATATAACAAACACCCGACAGCATATCTATAGCTATACAGGCATAGTGGTGCATTATACCTTTAGAGAGTTTATTCTTGTAGAGCTGTCATTCAGCTCCGGAGCTGTTTTGTAGATGGAAATCAGGACAACTATGGCATGAATAGGATTATTTTGCTTAGGTTTTCCTTGTTGATGAATGACTTAATAATCCCCCAAAATACTTCATGAGCATGCACAGCCACAGTGCTGAACTTCATGTTGATATTCATGAGTTCACAATTAAATTCAGGATGCAGTCTTCACCTTAATGTAGCCTTCAGATTCAATGGCCTTTATGTTTCGAATGTTGGCTGCCTGTAGCATTGCAGTGGTGCTGAAAAAACACGATGAGTAATTGATGTAAAAATCTATCTACAGCAATTTTGGTACTAATTCAGTCATTGAAGGTACTTATGAAGCAACAGTTTTGTGGGTATATATGTTTTATAAATGTCCAGGTTTAATGTAATTTTGGTTAATTTAGCCAGGAAGCTTGTCCAAAATACAAACCTGTGAAGGAAAAGAAAAAGAGTCGCATGTAAAGGTCTGTAAGCACTATCTTTCATTTTCTAAACTTCAGGGTTTTTTAAAAGTAACAGTTACAATGATGTTGATTAATGTTGTACCTGATGCTGAGGCTCTTCTTCTTTCATTGTCTCTATTCAATATTTGAACTGAACTTTGCTAATGACAATTCTCTAAATGAAAAAAATAAATGTGTAGTGACATTCAAGACTGATTCTTTTGCCATTTTCAGGGTCTAGTTTGTGAGTGTGACTGATGTGTGTACAGTAAGCCTGCAGTTTAGCTCATTAATTTTTTAACCTCATGTTGCTTAACAAATTCACAAGTTCAACTTGTGATGATCACACCTATTTTCAGACTGTACGCATAATGAGGTAACTTCCGCTCGTCTAACATGATTTGAGTTAGGTCTCCCAAGTTTGTGATTTCTCTTTTGAAGTTTTTCTATATGCTGAAAACACACCTATGCGAGTAGATGTACACATTCACACTATCATGATTATGATCAATTCAGCTCTTCATTGTAATGCCCAGGTTCTTCTAGTCCCTCGTTCTCCCCTCACTCAGTCTGTGCTCTCTCTCCCACATCCCCCTTACCTTCGAGCTAAGTTTCTGACTTAAGATGGAGCTGCAACTTCCCTCCCGTCTTCCCTTTGATAGAGGTGTGGGGTCTAATGAAAGTGAAGCTACGGGAACTGGGAACAGGCTGAGGGACTGTGTAAACCGCGGGGGTCTGGGCCTGGAATTGGATGGTTAGAAGACTGCCACAGTGCATTAGTGCAAGGGACTCGGAGTGGGAATGTCGGGAATGGCTTTTTTCACCAGTGATTGGGTCCCCCGTCACAAAGCCCGCTGGTTTAAATGATGCCTGATTAATTGAATGAGCCACACTCTTCGCATTGACTCCACTGATAAGCACTCTATAGTCTCGTTTCATTTTTTTTTTCTACAATTGCAGCATGAATCTGTTCAAGACTGTTTAAATTATCCAATGAAACAATATTACCCACAGTGCAAATAGCTTGTCAGTGTATCAAAGGTTTGGTAATTGGCTTTATAGCAAAGGAATGATAAAAAGACATCCACATCTGGTCGTGCCTTCCAGAGATTGTCACTTGTGTCACTCAGCAGGTCAATCAAGAGCTCTTACTGCGCTTTATATGCTTGACATATCAGTATGATGAAACAGGATGTCAACACAGTAGGCAAGCCTCCAGCACTACAGTAGACTGTGGTATATCTGAGAGATTAAGTAGGTATTCAGATGTATTAGAAACTATTTCCAGGATTAAAATGTTTTAGCCTCACCTAAAGTGTGACATCAAATACAGTCTCTTCACTTAGGGGGAGGGTAAGCCGATTTTGGCTCTCTCCTTTCATTATGTCTCCAATGCTGTTGAAAAGGCCTGGGACGAACTGGCGTCAAGACGTGCAGAAAGGAATCGATTGCTCCTCCTTAGAAGCCGACAAACGCTGGTGCCCCCCGCGCCTTTATGCCGATGCATTAGAAGATTAAAAGTAATGTCTGGATGTGGCAGTCTCTTCCTAATTGATCTTGCTGCACACACACACACACACACACACACACACACACACACACACGCACACACACACACACACACACACACACACACACACACACACACACACACACACACACACACACACATCTCCACTCCTCTCTGAGTTGAGGTGCTGCACTGTATTGATCCCCGACGCCAATTTCTTGATTGCAAATTTTGATGTGAAGAATCCATCCTAATGCCATAATCATACACTTGTGATTATGGGGGAGTCTACTAATCAAAGATCCAAGCATTTCCATGCCAGAAGGCAGCGCAGGGAAGCAATCAGTAAGCGATCGTTTAAGGCAACTGAAAATATCCAGCACCCCTTTAATATCATTTTCCCACTTCTTTCATTGTGGCAACGGCATGATCTTCAAGTGATTGTAGAAAAGTAGACGGAGAAAGCGTCAGAGCTGTTGAATGTCAATCAAAGTGAGTCTACGGTAATTACTCTTTGCATGTAAAATCCACGCACTCGTCAGTGTTGAGGTGAGATCCTTAAGTGACAGGATCAATGCGGTTGTAGATCATTTATTGTCGCGTCAAGTACACTTTAACATCAAGCAGAAATAGTGGCAGAGTGAAACGTAGCACACAAGAAAAAAAAACTTTGTACACAGTCATAACTATACCAGCAGTTCACCTTATTTGAAAAGACCAATATACTGAATGAAGAACCTGGCTGGTAGTTATTTATAAAGATGAGCTGATTTTGCCGGGCTGCGTTGACATCTATGGGCATGGACTTTAATAGTGTATCAAAAGTTCAGCCGAGGTCACCGGCAGAAGCTGACAGGGTGAAATATGTTGTTCCCCCCATTGACACCAGCTACTGGCCCAAGTAGCTCATTAGCTTAGTAAAGTGGTTGTGTGCTGTGGGAGGTGGAGCATGGACGCTTCCTCTCGAGCTCACTTTTTAATAAGCTGATTCTTCTTTTTTTCAACAGAACAGAGAGACCTCTAGCATCCAGCTGACCTCCATACTTAACATGTGTTAAAAGCCAGGGCAGCAGACTAGAAAGCCAGTATTGGTGAAAGCAAAAGGAAAGGAGTGTGTGTTTGTGTTAGTGTGTGAGAAAGAGAATAAATTACAAGACGTCCTCATAGGATACAAAACACCCCCTTAAATGATCATGTCTTCTACCAACTCCCCCTTGAAAACAATTTCCTTTTTACACTTTGCACCTACTGAGAAAATCAAGATTCAGCTCCACGCCACGCTCGGCAATATATTTTCACCTTTTAAATGCAATCTTCAAGTACTTATTGTTCCTCCCCGCACTCTTCTCTGCAGCATGTCAGTGCAGTAAATAATGCTAATATTTTCAGGATGTTCACCTTGACAGGAAACTGGCTGTTTTCTTTCAACAGCTCATTCAAAGACTCACGCAGTGCATTGTTTTTTTGATGTGCAGCAATGAGGCACTTCGACAGCTATTGTTTAACCTATGGGGAATAGAGCTTGATGTGCCTCCCATCTTCACAGAGATAGAAATGAAATCGTTGTTGATGTGCACATGCCTTTCGATGGTATTGATAGGTAAGCTTTCCCGTTGTTGTTTTTCATGTAGTTCTGTCAGAAAATTGAGCTATTTCTTTAATAGAGTGATTTAAAAGACAGACAGTGTTGTGAAACATCCATTTCAAGCAATCAGGCGTGAAGGGCCTTGATTTAGGTTGCTGTATGAGTTAATTTTGTTATGTCACTTGTTTACGTCCTTGAGTTTTTATGAAAGCCATTATTACCACAATTGAACCTGTGGCGATGATCATTCAGTGGTTCACAGAATTGATTCAAATAAAGGAGTTTCAGTAAATTTATATCATGTTTGGAAGGCTCTAACATTTACATCACAATTTACTGAAAGTGAAAAATGCCCTTAATGAGCTGTACTTGAGACACAGATTGCCACAGGAAAACAAATGTCCCTTTAACAACATGAATATGTACACTAGAGCCACAATGAAAACATATTTCCTTTTGATAATGTGCTTGTCGGCTATGATGGCTCATTTTAAATAATGGTTTTCGGTAAGCAGTCAAACAGCAGCCAGAAGATCATCAATTGAGTGAATGGCCCTAAAAATGTGTCTTTGGGAAATAAAACAAGCGGCCATTTGAAATTGTAGTAATTCGTGCTGATAAATGACTGTTAATAATCAAAAATAAACTGGAAACAATCATATGCTAAGTTTATTTTTCTTATTTGCTGTATGAGTGTACATTTAAATCAGTACTCTGCTGTCCTAGCTTCATAAATCCTGTCTTCTCTCTGTTCCTCTCCCAGCCTGATGTTCACTTAGCCCGCCTGCAGAGGGTAGTCACTGACTGCATTACCAACTACCCACCAACATCCTCATTTCATCTACTGTAGCAGCTAAGCCGAGGCTTACATATTGGGAGCATCTATTCAGGTGCACAACCAAGCTTTCACACACCCTGCAACACAGAAACAAAACGGCCTCTGTCATTACACCATATTTTGGACTCAATCTGAACATTACATCTGTATCTGATTAGGCATTAGGTGAGTGGGAGAGGAATGGAAATCTCTAGAGGTGGACTTTTTTTTTTTTCAAACCAGATAAACCCCAGTCCCTGACAGGTGGGAATGGTGTAGCCCGGTGCCAGGTTGCAACAAACCATACACTTACTGGGGTTTGCCTGGATGAAACGAAAGGGATTTTATGTAAACTGCTTGTCAGCTGCGATACACACTGATCCTTTTTTCCACGGGGCCGGGGGGTTTTGGGAGTCACTACACTATGGTGTGTTGTTTGTGTGTGTGTTTTTGTCTCTATGTCTGTGTATTTATGTCTATTTGTTCAGTCTTCCCAAACCTGATTTGGGGGAAGACAGGCATAAATTCAAACAAACACATGCTTGTCATGAGAACACTCTCAATCTCTATTGAATATGATGTGGAAGCTTTAATAATGGATGTGAGCAGCAGCTGGAAAGGTGGATAGGCATTGATTTATACCCACAGGTTTCCTGGGATTTTTATAGGATTGGCTAAATGTCATTACACTGCAGGTGGGGAGGTGATGAACTGTAATAAACTTTGATGTGGATGGGTGTGTGTTTCCTGTCATTGGCTCATAAACCGGAACACTGTGACAAGTCTCAAAAGATCTACTACGCTGCTACCACCTGTCATTTTTTCAAATACATACAGTTCACATATCCGCGCTTGGGAGCAGAAATCTGAATGTGCAGCGAGTACAAAACACATTCACACATGTGCACTCGCATAGCACGCACATATGGCAACAAGAGGAGGAGCAGGAGAATAATACAGATATGTTGGCAGAACTGTTTCCCCTTCATGACATAGTGTGTGAACAGTATAGTAAACAGTGGTGAGTAAAAAGATTAAATCTACAACATCCTTTCACATGTCGGGAAGTATCGATTAAAACTCCCTTTGTCCATGAGTTTGTTCAAACATACAGTATTGCAGAGTACAGGCGATGCAACATCCTTCTTATTAATGTGCAGGCGTTTGAAGGTTTCCTTTTAACTCTATACTGACAGAAAAAATCAATGACTTACAAAATGAGGTTTCAATATCTTTCAAGGTTTAGCAAAATTCAAAAAAAAAGTTTACCGCCCTAATGTCATTTGCACTATTAACTCTTGTTGAATAAAAGAAAAACATTTGTGGTCCCCCTTTGCAGGTCACCTAGCTTCTTTGGCTTTTCTGCTTTTTTTTGCCCAGCATTTAATAAATGCCTCCTCGTGTCATCCAATATTAAACATTCACTTTTACTACCCCTTTAATCTCAAATGAGCAAATCTGTCCTTGTTTCCTATCAGCAAACAACTGCAGTGGATGCACCTTGAAGGTCAAGTCTCATTGTCTAATTAATTGGCCTGGATGTTCCTGATAGTGATGCCAGGGTGGAGATCTTACTAAGTGCTACATTAATATTCACACACTTGTTTATCTGCCCATGTATTTTTTCCTC
Organism: Tautogolabrus adspersus; assembly: GCA_020745685.1. Taxonomy (NCBI): domain Eukaryota; kingdom Metazoa; phylum Chordata; class Actinopteri; order Labriformes; family Labridae; genus Tautogolabrus; species Tautogolabrus adspersus. The sequence continues at coordinate 22,369,497 of CM036540.1, read as the reverse complement.
GGGTTGTTATTGTCATTAGATTCAAGAACGCACAAGCTGAAAGCTTTGTAAAATAGTTGTCAATTGCTTCATTGTTCCTCTGTGGGTGTCTCCATTAAGGAGTCCAGGTGCATTCTCAGGGTGCCACTTGGGAAGAAGCATTCACTTCACTCATGCCGCCACTAAGCCTTCACCAGGGAAATAGAGTAAAGCTCTCTCAGATCCTGGGTATTCAAGGAAGTCGTCATTTAAAATGCCAAATGTTGTTGTACCAAGCACAAAGAGCTCAGAGAGGATGGCTGGGTCCTTGACTTTTGATTGAGGTTTGCACTTGATGATAAATCACTCAAGCTTTTTAAATTATCTTGCTGTTGGATTTTTAGCGAAAGCACACATCAACATCATAGCTCCCGCAGTTCTTGGAGACACTTTAGGAGGTTCACACCCCAGTGGCCTTGTGCATTTGTCGTATTTTACCAAACAGGGCCAATTGTGTGCATTTACAACGCTATAAACCTCATTATGTCGGCCCACTAACCAGTTGCGCATTATCTGAAATGGTTTATGGAGCTTATACAGGCCAATTTACCACAGCGCTTGGTTCCATTGTTGGTCCATGAATGTGATGCTTGTCTTAGCCTGACTGAGCTAATGTTACTCCTGCTGAATAAGGACGCACTCTTCCTTCGGAGTCTTTGTATTGAGGTGATTAAACCCCAGGGATTTCACGTCCAAGGCGGGACATTATTGCTGTCACTGGTGCATAGCAAGTTGAATGCCTCCTTTTGCATGTTAATCATGCAAGTCTTGCGCTCGTGTTACAAGGAGTAAATACTTCTGCGAGGAACTTGAAAATCAAAAGCTAAGCCAAAGTGTTTTCACAAAAGTCACAAGGTTAGAAACATGACAAATCCATATTTCTGTGGATTGTGTTATAAAGTGATTAAATAATCAATATGAAGTGTTGCATAAGTTAAAATTAAATATGGATAGGGCATTGAAATATACACAGCTCAGAGTGTTTTGTGCATGTTGAGTGGTGACAAATTGATTCCAGTATTGGTTTTATGGCAAACATACTATAAGTGGGTGCACTCAGCAATGTACCCTGTGAGGTATAGCCAAGAAAACCTTTAAAATGTTTGGTTGTATAATCACCTGCTGATCATGATATCCAGCACAAACTGTAGGACTGATGTTTTTGCACAGATGTAGAATTAGATTTGATAATGTGGACTCCCGTTTCACATCAGCGCTGACAGCTGAGTCTATATTCTTGTTTATCTCTGTGCTCTGTTCCCACTGCTACCACCATCCCTCCAAACAAAATTCCATTATTGTGACAACTCTCTGAGGTGTTTGTAGATGCGGTGACAGGCAAGTCATACTCACTCACTGCATTTCACTTGAAACCTAATCTCCAGCATGGCCTTGCTCACCCACTGATAAGCAGATAGTGGTGGGAAAGGCTGCTGATACACTCTGTCACCAGCTCAACTTGGAATATGTCTCCTCTCATTAGTATTGACTCTCTGCTTTGGTTTTATAGTATCTCACCAGTGACCTGTGAAAGATGAAGTTAAGGCAGGTTCATGATGTTCCGTAGTACTTTATTGCGTCAGAAACACGTCTGTCATCCACAGCTAATGCTAGCTCTAAGTGGTGTTTCTCCACATAAAGCCACGCGTCTAGACAGAAGACTCAGAGGCTGTTTAATATTTTGTGGTTATTGATAGTGGCCCCTGTAATATAATTTCACCATCCTTTTTCCTCTTAGCAAATATTGGGGTTAAAAGGAGAATGTCACCCATCGTAAATCCTCTTCCTTTTCCCATCTGTTTCCTCTTCTCTTTCTCTCTCTCTCTCTCTAACGTTGCCTATTGGGCAAGGGCCCGGAGCAGTAAAGTCCTCTGGCTGATGGAATTTTATGGTTGGCATCTTGGCAGACTCCTTCATTTCACTTTTTTCCTTGTCAGTCTTCATGCAGCCCAGAAAACCGTCTTTATAGAAAAAGAAAATCATAAAATTCTTTCGCTGTCAACAGGCAAATTCAGATAACTAATTTTCAGATCAAATTATAAATCTATTTTCTTGGCTGGCTTGGAAACTGGCTAGCTGGCTGGCAGAGTGGAGCCTACTGAGAAGAAGTTTGAGCAATCTTTGCCTACTCATCATCAGTCCCCTTGTAGGAGGCATATCAGTCTGTGATGGCTGGCAGAGGCACTGGAACCAGACAGGGTTACGGTGAGCTAAACCAAATGGAATAAGATGAAACGCTGAGTGATTCTGGGGCAAGTAATATGTTCATGTTCTATTACACTCTGGCATGATTGTAAGTCAGATACCAGGAGCTTGTGCTGCTCATCTTGATTTTTTTTTCCTTCTGGTGAGATATGTAATATGTGGTTCAAGGAACACTTCTGAAAAATACTCCTCTACCTTACCACATGTGCAGCCAAATATCACACCTCACATACAAGATATTAAAGGGTTTTTGAATCCAGTATTTCTGAAAATACATGTCTTGTCATGTATAGACGTACTTCATATGTGCACAAAAATGATGTTGTATTTGTCTTCTGCATCATATATTTTTGGAGTGAGATCCTCCATTATTTGTTTTATCTTTATTACATCAGTGGTAAGCTGACATACATTTTAATAGAGCTCCCTTCCATGATGTTGTCTACAGACAGCATCTGCTTTGATTACTTAAACTGGAAAATAGCTCTGTGATTACTCACCGTGAAGATGCCTCACCTAGTCATAGCATCCAAATTCACCTCTACGCCCGAAGACTCCTGCTCTGCTGTCTGGTTTCCTTATCTGACATACATTTTGTAATATTAGAAACCAACCAAGCATTTTTTCTTCTTCTCACAATCCTGTGTGTGGTGGTACTACCATTGGGAGCTCTTGAAATGAACTTCTTCTGGAACGGCAGTGGGTTTATCCATGGGAAAACACACATTGCACACACACACATGTGCACACAATCCTATGAACTCACAAACGTGCAGATGGAATTTCCGCCTGCCTCTGCTTTGAAGCAGCCATGCCAGGACTGCTTGTGTGTTACTAAATCCCATTCTCAAAGAGCGTTTTACCCCCCACGTCTAAGAGGCTCTTGGCATTGGCAGAGAACGCATACACAAAGGCACATACACAAACACAATCTACATGCCTGATGCAATGTTCAGTCACTTGCACAAATGAACACATTTGGGTACACGAAACAGTATTGCAGTGTGTCTGCTCTTATTAGCGCAACAGTACTTTAACACTTATGCCGTTCCTCTCCACTCTCTGTTTATGCTACAACAATAGGACATAATGTTTTACTTTTGGATCGTTGCAATGCCGGACTATTGTTGGAGTATTGCCTCATTTCTTTGCTCTTCGAAGAACTATGTTGGACAGTGGGAGCTCTCGCACTGAAGGCCTAACTAAACCTGAGGTTCTGAGAGTGAAAGACGAGGATCAGAGAGACAGTGGTGTGGGTGCAGGGATGGAGGGATGAAGGGAGGAAGTGGCCCCATGAGGCACCTGGAGCTGTGGTGTTACTGAGAAATATGGTGAGTGTGCATCTGAAATCCTGCTGGCTAGCCTTTGGCATAGTGTGCCGCGTAGGCTATGTACAGGCTCTGCGTGAAAAATCAAAGCAACACACTGAAAGAAGCCCAATCAATTTTTATTGCCTGTGCTTGTCAACATGACTTGAACCGTTTACTTCCATTCCATAAGAGTTAGATTGCAATGGCAATTGAAAGTTTTGACTGGTAAATAATTGGAAGAACGCATGTATCTCATGAGTTTTTAAATGCTTATTATTCCTTCTTTTCTCATTGTGTGAACTATGTTTGTTAGCTTTATACATTTCTTGTTCAAGAAGTTTGCTCTCATTACCATGTCTTCCAGGTAATACAGGAATCCCATGGCACAGAACCTTTAGGCTTTGATATTTCCAATAGCTGCCCTGTTTCCAGTATCTTGCTAACCCCTTGTAGGTAGAGTGTAATTTGAATTAACTAAGGGAGACTAGTGTGTCCCAGTTACCTGCTCTACTTTGGCACAAACACACATTGGGCCGCATCTTCCACCATAGCAGTCCTCTGCGACCAGCCAGGATCAACAGCAGGGAATGCTGAGACGGAGCCCAGACGTAGAGGAAGAGATGTCATTACCAAGCTGTACTCCAGGGTTTAGCAGTTCACTGCAGAGGTTAACCGGCCTGGCTGCTCCGCGCCAGTTGGCATGGCTACCATTTCCCAGGGTAGCTTCTGGCCCCTTCCTCATATTCTCAATGGTCTTCCTGCAATTGTCATTCAAAAGATGGCCAATGAATGCACCCTGCTGTGCTGAATTGAGTGGTGAAGAAGCTCCATGCGCATCCATCTGTGGATGCCTACTCTCATGAGAATGTGATATCCTTATTTCCTTCTGAACATGAGAGATCACTTCATGCATTAGAATGGTTGTTAAAAAGCAAGGACTCTTTTAGGGGGAAAGGGTCTAGAAATAATAATACTTTCTTACAGCAGTAATAATAAAACTCCCCATCTCTCTTTTATGACTCTCAAATAAGTGAGTTGTTTCTGCATCTCCGTACTGAATGGAGAATAAGGAGGGAAGGCAGCACACAAAGCAGGCAGGCAGGGGCTCTGGTCTTTGATGAATGTCTCTATCTCCAGGCATTAGGTGTTCTATTTTTCATAGCAGGCCCTTCAGCCATGCTGGAGAGAGCGTGGGCCTCACATGCGCATTGATGCAAGGCGCAACAATCCTCAGAGATGGTGACTAATCCAGGCCTACTGTCTGGGGGCGAGAGTGGCCGCTACCAGCACTGCCGAAAGGTCACACCTGTCAGAGGTATGGAAGAAAAGAAAGCCAGTATTGTAGAGGATTCTGCCGTAAACGGTACCGCTACATTGTGACTTCAATGTTTAGCTCACAGACACGTGCAGATGCATGCATGGAAATCGCAAGAACAGGCTGTATTTGTGTATGTAGGGTACAGGTAGCTGTTATTTAATAATGACATGTGTTTTCCCTTTCTGCAAGAAATCCAGAAAAAAGAGCTTCATTGGCTGCATCCTCATCTCATATGTTGCCCAGGATGAACTATCTAATTAATTCACCCAAATGCACATATTGTGATCCCTTCCATAATTGTATGTGTTGAATTGGAAAACCGTTTTATTGTTAATATTAATATCGATATACTTCAGGGGTATTGTATTTGCAATATCCCTTTAATTAATCTCTTTGCTAATGGACTTTACCATACTCCACTTAATAACAATCTTCTTTAACTCTGACAAATCTTTATTGCCCTCTGAGCTCTGACACGTGAACTGAGCTGTAATTGCTTTACTTTTTATTAATCTTAATATTTGTGTGGGTTTGGTAATATTTGCATATGCTTCCCATACCACTTTTGTATTACTAATTGTGTCTCAAGATGCATGTCTATGGTCATCCCTCTTTTGACCAGACATTTATCTTTGGAGTAAATGTATGTCTGGTCTGTTCTGGGAACTTAATATCTGCTCAGCTGAATAAAGAGAAGTATCTTCTTTCTCCTCTCATCAAAGCAGTGGAGGCCAGTTTCTGTTTCTGCGTCTCCCTGTAATGCTGCACTGTTGACATTATACCAGTGTTCCTGGCGCACGGGAGGCACGGCTGCACCTCAACATCAGCTAGGCAGCATGCCACGGCTGGGGCATCGGGCTCAATTCAACAGGCAAATTAATCTTGCTTTGTTGGAGTAGTCAAGCCCAACCTGGGAGGGAGTTCGCTTAGCTGTTGCTCTGCTGATGCAAGTGCTTTCTCTAAAGTTTGGAGCCTTCATTTATGGGCCGTTAAAGATCTCTCCATCTGTTATTAGGCAGGGCCCGGACACAGACCCTTTGATGAATAGGTATTTCTACTGCTATTGAGTGGACGGCAGCCTCTTGATGGAGACAAAGTAATAGTGTGGATATTAGAAGAAACAGTTTTTTGTTTCCTGAGACCTCAATGTGAATGCATCCAATAATGTTTGATTAGACAGAGAGCCCCCTTTAGGATTGAGACGACCACATAAACAGCTGAAATCCCATTGGTCCTGCATTGCTCCAACTTTCTTTGCAATTTCTTCTGGTTACCTGCAGACAAACACGTACAAGGACACAATACGCGCATGTAATCGCACACTTTTTTTGTCCTTCACAAATAGACGACATGTTTCTCTTCCGTACACATCACCTCTCTCACCCTTATCTTTTAGTTGTGCTGTCTGTGTGATGAGAAGATAATCTCTCAGTATGGCTTTTTCATGGGAAGATATTTCATAGATCATGTTTTTCTTCTGATGGGGTTGCACCAGACAATTTGAAATCCTATTTATCTAGCTAACAGGGAAGAGGAGAGGAAATATATCTGCGGTTATTAGAGATGAGACGACCCCAATACAGACATGAGAAGGAGATCAAAGCTGACCGCCCTGGAAATAATAACGAAATCCAATGTACCCAACCCACTGCTTTGAGGTTCGAGAAATGCAGAGCTTTTTTCTTTGCGATTTTGTGCGTGTGTGTGTGTGTGTTTATGTGTGGGGATTTATGTACATATCCGTGTGTTTAGCTGGTCTGAGCTCAGTCTACTCCCATTTACAATCCTGTCCAAGTTGAGGGTCTGTACAGCAAACACAAACATGAACACAGCTACAAACACACTCGCATAGCAGCCATTCAGCTTCTGGCAAAGCCCATCACTATTCTCCCAGGCCTACCATTGTCGTAAATCATGCTTGTCCCCTCCATCAGAATCTGCCCATAGAACCTGTGTAGGGATTGGACATCATTAATGTCCCTGCCAAATCATGTTTACCTGAGCCCAGTTTTTGTCCTGCAGATTTTTTTCCTCCATTGTTATTTATTGCACATTGTTAACAGTTTGGTTCTCAGGTTGGAGAGGATTACCAAGGACTGATGGGAAGTGGTTTCGTGTGTTGTACTGATAAGGGTGCACACCATTTTAGGAGCAGAGGTTAAGTAAGGAGGGTTACAAATTGTGCCTTTTCACCTCCAAGCACAGGCTTCTCTCTGTCTGGCTACATCCACTCTACTAACTCAAGCAATGGGTTATAGAGCTGGAAATGTTATGCATGTGTTTCGTGAATCAGAATGTAATCCTTAGCCTTCTCCGGGTACAAGCTTGACAAACGGCTGAAATATGTTAATTCTACATCAACAAAGTCAGTACAGTAAGTCAAGAAGCATCAGAGAGGCTCAGAGGGCTGTAGCTGCACATAGAGAAATAAGGTTATAGTGTGTAACCTTTGTTAGTTTTTCTTCTCTGACTGGCTGCACAGGTGAAGCTTGATGCTCCCTCCTGTGGCCCCAACACAACAACAAACCTGTGACCTTTAGTCATGCAAGGCATTGGGTTCCCACAACACCACCCTTCCAGAGCAGGGGTATAGGGGTCAAGGTTAGGCCAGCAGCCCAACAGCCCAAAGTCAAAAAAACAAGTGGAAAAATGGGAGCGGAAGGGAAACCAAGTCACTAACAGGGAGAAAAAAGCTGGATTCAAATCTGCTGAGCTGCAATCCTCCACTTATTGTATTAACCAAACGCCTACATCACAGCTGTTTGATAAACCAGGATAGAGTTTTTTGTGATGATGAAATAGAGCCGGTCAATTGAAGCGATCTCCAAAGAGGATCTTTATAAAAAGAATGAAAGTCTTTTGATGATAAGGATATGATGTATATAGTGCACAGAATGAAAGAGCCACAACAGCAGCTAATGTAGTGGGCATGAATGCAATGGTAAGTGAACTCCCATTATCCTCTGAAGTAGAGGACATTTTGACAAACAATGATAAGATACTCAAATTACATTGACAAATAGTTTGAGCTCATTTGACGTCATGTGTCCCCTGTACAGCAGTCCACTCCTCTGAGTGGATGATAACCGTCAATTAAGCTGTGAACTTCAGTGAGATAGATACAGCAGGACAAGCTAGGCTAAGTTGTTACAATACTGGCAGTGCTATGTGGCCATGTTGGAAATGCTACCCCCACCTTAATACAGATCACTATAGGAAAAGGAAAAGAGCTGAAACTGAGGTCGGTCTTAAGCCTCCTGGCAAACCGCTCCAACGTGCCCATCTGTCGGTCAACTCAGCCATGCAGGAATGTTTGCAAAATATATTCATAACTTTAAGCGTTAATAGAATAAAAAAATGTTAGTTATATTGAAAAGAATGTGGCTTTTGTTTCAATTAATGAGGGATCTAACTAGAATTCCCCATCTTTTGCACGCAGCCTCATTTGGACACTTGAGGTTCTGCAGTTTTTTACGCGTCTGGGTTGGCTTCAATTTCCAACACTGGAGGTTTCTGCTTGGTATCAACTCTGAAATACACAAACCATGTGATGAAACAAACCTTTCCCTTTTTCTTAGCACTCTAAATCCCTTTATTGTTCTTTATTAGTTTTCAGCCTTAGTCATACATCTACAAAATGTCTAGACAATCCCACTTCTCTCACTGGTTGAGTGTTCTGGTGTTGCCTCACGTAATGTCTACACACACACTCTCTTGTCTCGCAACTTTTTAAGTCAACATAAGGTAATTGAAGTCTTATTTATTCTAGGTACCAGAATTGTTATTCAGCTGAGTCACTGGGGGAAAAAAAGAAGCAGAGAAGAAGAATATCAGACTAACCTGGACCTTTTGCTCCCAAAGCGTATTCGCCCTATGTATGATTTATCAAGGTTAGCCCCCTATGGAGAGGGGAAGAAGGATGAAGGAGCAGAAAACAGGAGGCACATTAGGACCCTATGTTAGTATTGTAGCTCATTTATCCATTGTTTCAGTTGTGTATCGCTGTTTTCAAACCTATTTGTACCTTGAGTCAGTCGTTGCAGCCCTCAGATTCACACTGCGCTCCCAGAGCTTGAAACAGGAGCACACAGTAGAGAGTTCATTAGGCCTTCACATTGCAATCAATGCAGCAGAGAGCACAGTGAGGACCTAAATTAGATCCTCTGTGACGTTACCCGTTAAAAAGCTCACTTGTGAACCCTGTCTGCAGTGATACTGGGAGAACATGAGGGTGAAACAAGTGTCAAGAGGGATTGACATACTTTTGAAGTTTTCCTATGTCATTATTTGTCACTTGCTTGTAACTGGTCTTTTTATACATATTTTTTTAACTTCAACTCAGCATAAGAAAACACCAGACCTTTTTGTGCTAATTGGGAACTTTTGGGACGATATCTAGCCACATGCTGACCTTGAATTGATTGGTGAGTGGATGAAGTGTAGAACATTATCTTGAAAGCAGTGTGGGTGAGTCAGTGCAAGGTCTTTTTTTTTTTTTTTTTTTCTCAGGTTGAGTTATTGGAGGAATAAAAATCTCACAAGTCTCTGTAATGATGTTATTGTCAGAACTTCAGCTCACAAAAACATGTCCATCAGCCGACTCTCAGTCCTGTTGCAGAGATTATTTTGTTTTAAATGTCAAAAGATGTTTTCTTTCATGTTCTATCTTTGCAGTGCATCGTAGCGGTTTCTTTCATTACACTTCTGCAAATAGATACACAACTCAAGTCTTCTTTCTTTAGCTAGTACACACTCAATTTTACACACTCTACTTTTCTCACTCTCTTCTACCTGACTTTCAGCAAGCTGGCTGACATCTGCTCCTATCTTTATAGAGGTGTCATTGAAATTCAGTGCAGACACGAGTCCTGCAAAGCACAGGGAGAACTACTTAGAAGAATATTCTGACCCACACAAACATAACCCGAAACTGTACGTGTACAAACACAGGCACATAAGCGTGAACATACAAATCTGTGAGCTAAAATAATATAGTGTGCAAAAAAACACACACACACACACACATACACACACACACACACACACACACACACACACACACACACACACACACACACACACACACACACACACACACACACACACACACACACACACACACACACACACACACATTTTTTAAAGCTTGTCAGGTATCAATGATTAGTTACATTAAGGTCCATTAGTTAAATATACACAAGAAGTGTATCATACTTATTTAAGGAAGTTTTAGGAGCATTCTTTACACCCACCATGCATCTTGTTATTATGTGTGTGCAAGTGTTGCTTGCGTTGGGATGCGAAAATGTGTTGGTTCCAAGTTGCGACGTCTCTTGGAGAATCAAAAGTGCATGGCTCAGGCTCTGACCCAAGTTGCTATGAACCTTGAAGTTCCAGGGCCTAGATTCCTTCCTTTTAAAGCAGCAGATCATTTTTTAGTTCCAAAAACAAACACATTAGTCCCCATACCCACATGTAGATTTGTCCAAGTCTTGTTCCACAGTAAATGTGAATATCTTCCAACTTTTCCCCCACCATCAATGCTGTTACAGTCCTTTTATATAAAGTATCTCCCCACATTTAGATTTTTTTAATGTACTCAATCTGTTTATTCGACGATAGTTGACATAACATGGACGTAGTCTCAGTGACATCAACCATTGGTTTCTGAAGCAGACTTATGAAGCCCATCGATGGTAGTCGCCATTTTGGAAAAGCTGTTCCAAACTAACTTTCCATCGACCTAGTAACAGGCTGAGAGCTGGAGATAAGCTATAGGCCTTGACAAACAGCTAGTCGGTCAGATAAGCCACGCCTCTTATTATGAATAGCTCTTATCCTTAAAAAAATCCAAACGGATGAGTTATTTAAAAGATCCCCCCCCCCTCCCCCACAGTGTGCCGCTAAAGACATGAGCTATACACCAAAATCCTTTTTTTTTGTATCAGACTGTAAAGATGTTTATGTGGGGTGTTTATGGGACTTCCGAGTCTTATGGAGCCAGTCTCCAAAAGACAGTTTTTGCTCTTCTGCATAAGCTTCATTTTTCAACACTGGAGGTTGGTGCTTGAATGCAACATTTTTCACTCTTCACTTAAGAAAACATATGGCTACATCAGAAGGCAAAGAGTTTGAGTAAAACCACCTCTGCAGATGTGAAATAGGTTTTGAACATCTCTGATTGAAAACAGTGTTCTAATGCTTATCACAGTTTATTACTTGGAGAATGCACATAGCCAGTTGAAGGCCAGGTTCAATTCAAGTCTATCACATCACACAACAACCTTCAAAAATGCTCCAGATATAATGAAAGCAGCATTCAAACTGAAGTTAAACTCCTTGCTTGATGAAAGGGAAACCATTTCAATAACCATTTATTAAATAGAGAGGACTGGAAGATGGATTTTGTTGCATTAATAGTATTTTTTTCTTTGGCAAACCAGCATTTAAGAATCCATTTTAGAGTCTGCTCAGTTTAAAAGGAGTAAAAAGGTTCAGTTACTTGGTTCTATAAATGATGACTTTGAGTGAGTGGCTTTTGGAGTTTCAGTTTCACTTAGCCAGTAAGCAGACTTTGCTTTTGATTTTATCCTCTCTTCACTCACGGTGACTGCTGTACCCCTGGGGTCGAGCGATGATAAGGAATCCAGCTCATCCTGACTGATTTCTCTATCCTTGTCGACACCTTTCAGCTGCTATTTGAAACACTGATGATGGTATTCTGCGGGTCAACTTCCAGTGGGATTAAAGCCAAGGGACTTTGCTGACGCTGCCTGTTGGCCTGCCCTCCCCTTGTCCACATCTGGGGCACAGCCAGAAGGACGCACATGTTTGGTGTGTTTGTGTGTGTATGTGTGTGTGTGTGTGTGTGTGTGTGTGTGTGTGTGTGTGTGTGTGTGTGTGTGTGTGTGTGTGTGTGTGTGTGTGTGTATTTGTGATTTAAAAAAATAATAATTCAGAGCCTGAACTGTCTGGCTGGGTCAGGATAAAGTTAAAAGTGTGAAAGAGAAAGGAGGAGGTGTGGGAGATTTCAGAGAGGTAAAAACAGTAACCCTCATCTGTAGTAGGGGTCAAGGTTGAAGTATCATGGTAACCTTGAAATGACTTCTACAGTACCGTGACTTTGGCAGAGTTTTACCAGTAAAAAGCTGCAGGATATGAAATATTTCCCATCATTATTGTATCGACCACATATCAAGCAGTTGCCATATAACATGTTATTTCTCCATTTGACAATTGTGATCATCACGATGACTATTTTACGTCTGTTGCATGAAAAACCAATCTATTCCCTGCAGTTAGTCATTGATTTAGCTGTCCTTATGAGGCTGCAAGAATGCATTGTATGTCTTTTATAATTATTGCCATTGAATGTTTGTGTATTAAGTCCTGCAAGGCTTTTTCTGGAAACACAGAAGCACCCTTCTTTCATTGGTGCATTGAAAATTCAACACAAAAACCAGGAGGCGGGGCTGTTCCTTTCTGTTTTGTTTGAAAGTTTAATACCCATTTATAAGAACATGGCCTTTCTTGAATAAAAAACAGTATTCCTATTTATGTCTAGTTCTGAATAAATAAATCTCATATCTATTCAACCCCATGGTTGAGCTGCCCCATATTTTTTTACATGTGACCTTTAATAAATGTACGTGTTAACGCACAAACACACACACACAGCATATATAAATATAGAGGCGGTATTTCTTTGCTTATAATTGAATTACTTTTACAAACTATTGTGGTGTTTTTTTTTTGTGTAGAAATAAACGAGGAACAGAACGGCTGAATAAAGTCGTCAGGTTTTGTGGTTGTTGTTGTCATTGGATGTGCTTTCCCCGAGACCGAGGGATAAACACTCACACATGTACACACACAAGTACAACAAACACCATGCTGCCTTGGCCACTGCCCAGTATTTCTTACAAAAAGGATCCTGCAGAGTTATTTTCATGCTGTTTCTAGCCTAATGCCTCATTGTTTCTTTTCTTTGCGTCTCCTTCTCGGTCCGCCTCGCTGTTGCGGTAGCTTGTTTTGACTGGACACAAGATATAATGCCACCGTGTCTGATTATTGAGCTAACGTTGTGGGCCTAATTGTGTCTGTGTTATCAGCAAGTTGTTGTTGCAAGCTGTTTGTAATTTATTTCTGGCCAAAACAGGCAGAAGATGGGAGGAAGAAAATATAGGAAAAATGAGAAGAAAGAAAAAGCCCTGAGTGTGTACAGATACACACTTTTTTTTTTGTGGCTGTCACCCAGGGTTCAAAAACACCTCGCTCTGGACGGAGTGAGAGACGGCGACAGACAGATAGGGGGAAGAAAAAAAAAAAGAATGAGGAAGAGAAAAGGGTGAAATGCTTGGCCACATGGTCTGGTGGGAAATCCCCCACTGAGCTGGGAGCCCTGCGCCCTGGTGGCTAGATGAAATGTCTTATCAGCCGGCGGCAGGACTCTGTCCTTTAAGTAGGGCTGGAGAAAACTCATTGTCCAGCCAAGCAGCATCTCAACTGATCCGTGTTCCCTTTGACCTTTACTACTGCTGCCACCGACACATGCCAAACTTTAGATTGCGTTAAATGTAACACTGCTCATTTATATAACACCTCACTGTTTGTGTTTGTTGTGTGCAAACCCTACTTCCTAGCACAGTTGTGTTGTCGGGGTTGCTCATAGGTCATGTGTGTATAATAAGGGAAATGGTGGGACATCTGACATTTGCAGCTACCTGTCTGTACCCTGTCTTTTACCAATTCTTGTGGTATCTTCCGTCTCGACTAATCTAGCAGCCTCTTATGAGCAGGAAATTAAGCTGTTACGTGGCTATAATACAGCATGATATGCACTAATTGCACAGATTGTATCTGTTTTTTTATTTTTACAGAGAGCAGTAGGGTGCTCTAGTAATTTTCATTAATTACCCCACAAAGAAGGAGTAATTAGATTTTTCACTATTCCATAACTTTTTGTCTGCAGACTTCTTTTTTGGGAGTGTGTGGAGGCAGCTAGGGTCTGCGTCTGTATATGTGTTGTTTCTCTGCCTCCCGGGAACAAGGTTGTATAAAGACATGATTTGAGAACATTTTATATTTTTGTATTCCTTCAACATCTGCCCTGCAAGGCCGCTTCTTTGTCAACAATATCACATTCTAACCATCAGGTGTTGAAAATGTTTTCTTTCATTCCTACACATACAGTCATTGTTGTTGGTCCAACCTGCAAGGTGTCAGCTGTGTGTAATTCAGACCGTCATTTACAGTTCTGTCACCTTGAAGTATCGGGACAGAAAGGAGGGGTAAGGCCAAACTCACAGCTTCAGTATAAACCTACATTTCATTTAGCACAGTCATAGAAGCAGTGTTAAGACATCAATCTTAATCAAAGCAACAACAAAAAAACTAGTGTCCGTGTAATTAAATTAGTCACGAGACAGAATTGTACATTTCTATTGCAGACTGTGTTGTTGCATTTTGCACGTTCTAAAATAAGGGCATCAAAATGAGCTGATGGCAACATCTGCGCCTTTGTTTAAATAGCATGCAGGGCTCCAAAGAGCCACATCATTCAAGTAAACACACTTGTGTCACGATTTTTCGAACACCGTAATGTTAGCGCACATCCAGGCACAAAGCTTTGGATCATTTTCATACTGGCCGACTAAAAAAAGTCATTTGAGTGTGCTAATCTCATGTTGTGATGAATTACAGAGACACCAGTGCAGTACTGTTCTTCTGTTCTCGCGACACTCGCTAATTGCACCTCTTCATCACACCGCACTGTAAGAGGTAAGAGAGCTGGGAGAAACATTGTTCGGAAGATTGCTTGTACGCCCATGTGTCTGAGAGATTGAGAGAGGGAGAGAGAGGTTGTTGGGCAGACTGAAAAGAAGAAGCCAGTGGCAATCAGCTTTCTCTCCTGCTCTACCTTCCAGGCCAGACACGCTGCAGCCATGCGCTTTTCCAGTAAGCTGACAATGAAGCTGAATAATGTATCTATCAGTCTGCCTGAGTGTGCCGAGCACCGGGCACTGAGTCTGCTGCCAACTTGTTATAGGCTCATTACAGGTGAAGATGACATGTGGAGGTGCAGCCGCCTTGGCATTGTCTCCCTGCCCTGCCCTCGATAGAAAGGCACGGCACTCTGTCACTCCCCTCGGCACAGAGAGGAGGCAGAGAAAGGTGATGGAGAGAGGGAGGGAATGAGCCTCAATGCTCCCCTAACCCCCCAAAATGAAATTGACAGGCTCGCTGAAGTAATTGCTCCCAGCACTATTTTCTTTGGCAGGAAATACTGTTATCGACAAATAGGGGATTCAATAAGCGGCAGGAGATGAGGCTCTAGGCAGTGGTCAAAAGGCGGTGTCTGTCCTCTACGGCTGAGGCTGCTGTGTCTCCTGATGTCCTATCTCTCTGCCCTGCATTTTCTCGCCCTTACTCTTTCTCTCCTTTGGTATCCAACCTCTACTTCTTCTAACTTACTCCCTATGCTTCTTTTTACACCTTACCTCATCCCCCACACAATATCTCTCCCTCATCCCTCCAACTTCCCATGCTCTCTAGGGTCTCTTTTTGACCATTTTCTTCTGTTGACCATTTTTTGCGAGCCTAAAGGGGAAACTCTATCACCCTGTAGCCGGCAGGTAATGCCCCCCCTCTCCCCTCTAATCTTCAGATTGTTTTTCTGCTGCCAGTGTGGTGGTGTAATGTTGATATTATCCCAAAGGATTCCATTGATTCAGGGCAGGGTCATGAAAAAGCAGTTTATGGTCATTGTCTTTGGTTTCCAGAGGTCAGAGCATGCGGTGAAACCAGAGCTCAAGATTTTCTGGACATAGTGGTATGCCTGCTGGGAACTACTGAGAGGGAAGAAGATAAATAAAAAGTGGGTGATGTGTTTTCCCTCCAATGCTCCATGTATTATAGAGGAAGTAATGTTCTGAAAATGTAGACGCTGAATGATCCATATCTAAAAATGGAATTACAGTGAATCGAGCACTGCATTAGAATTGGGGAGTGCCTTATTTTTCCTCTTCTTACTGTATGTTTGGGTCCAGTTTTTCCTTCATCATACTGATATGATACCTAGTAGTGAGTCTTGGCTGGAACCAATGCCCATTTGGTAATGATTGTAATATCAACACAAAGTTGGTGGAAAATCACAGATTTCTGACATTTTGCTAGTTTTGAAATATTTTACACTTTCTTCTGGTCCCACACTGTTGTTTTTTGTTTAAAAAAACAAACAATTGATTTGTGGGGGGCTATTTGGTTAGGGTATCAGATCTATGAATCAATGTACTCAACAACACCTCATAAACAATACCCAGTACTGCATTTAGTGTTAGATGTGTACTTTTTTTTAAATATTATTATTCAGTTTGATATAAAAGTGCTTATATTTACTGGTAATTGTTGTAATTGTTTCAGTTCATTTGAAATGTAATCTTACCATGCTATCAAGCTTGGAAAAAAAGAGCACATTTTATGAAGCTCTGAAACCACTGAAGTCGAGCGTCTGCCAGATGGCAGGTGATTGGTCTTCAGACTAGCATGAAACCCTCCTCTGTGGCTTTAATACATCTCACCTGCCATTATCTTTCAACTGCTTTTCAGCTCAGTGCTGACAGATCCCTTCTCCACTGTCTACCCGACTCTGTTGTTTTAGCATTTGTTATTCATCTAAGCCGATCCACTGCAGACAGCAGTGTGTTCTCAAACCCTCAGCCTTCTCTACAGTCAGAGTTTGACTGCTGTGGTGAGTGTAACGATCAGAATGATATTTTCAGGGGACATACAGTATATTGCAGTGCCCTCCCAACAATGCTCAGACTGTAAATATAAATACATATTGCCATAAATCTATTTCCTTTGAACTTTTTACTTCAAGATTCACTTACTTACAATACTGTTAGTATTGTTGCTCTATCCTGAGGGATTAGACTATACAATACAATGCCATACCCTACCATACAATACCCTATACCCCATACCATACAATACCCTATACCATACCAACCATACCATACCCTATACCCTATACCATACCATACAATACCCTATACCATACCAACCATATCATACCATACAATACCATACCATATACCATATATCATATATCATATATCATATATCATACCAACCATACCATACCATACCATACCATACCATACCATACCATACCCTATACCCTATACTATACCATACCATACCATGCCATACCATACCATACCATAACGTACCATATACCATACCCTATCCCATATAATATACCATACCATACCATACAAGGCCTTTTGTATAGGTCCCTCTCGAGGGAATATTCGCCTGATTGGGTAATGAAGACCCGAGGGAAGGATCTCCCTGGAGAATATTCAGTCCCCTTTATGCCATATGTTGTTAACGGACATATATGCTGCTGCTTAATTATCCAGATACAGTTGTTGACAGAAGAAGTTGACCTAAGGCCAAATGTTTTGTTCCGCAAATTGTCATTGGATTCACAGTAGCTGTGACCACTGATAAACCCCATAATAACATTTATAATACATGACAAATACCATTCAACTCTTTCATCTCTATGTTTTGTTTTAGGAAGGAGGGGAGGGTTAGTCTTTGTTTCCCATCATTCTCTAGGTCAGTATTTCCACTTTGAATGCATGTCATATTATTGGCATTTCTTTTATGTCTAAAGCCAAATCTCCGTGACAGAATGAATCCACAGCAGCCTTGAACTAACCAGGTTAGCACCTTTTCAACAGCTTATTTCACAGGTACTATTCGTATTTATTATCTACACAGTTTTATTGTGCGCTAAGGTTGGCCTGTCCCTGTGCATATGTTCAAAAGAATCCCAGAGCTTACTAGTAATTCAAAAAGCATAATTGGATAATGCCTGGATTGGCTTATTATGCCATCATCACATTAACTCAGACCGTTTTTATACATCTTTTTTCTAACACATCTCTATCAGTAACCCTTTGAGTCATACCTTTGCAGCACATATTCCTTCTCGAAACATTATCGTGCTGTGACTGAAAACGCTACTTGACCTCTGTATAGTACTTTTTAAAGTCTATAGGGTATATTCTGGCTTCATGGTTCAAGGTCTAAAGAAAAAAACAGTTCTTTAAGAATCAGGGACACATGGTTACAGTTCATTGACTGTACAGCATATAGGATAAACATATCTGCGTACATATTTCAAAAGTGACCCAAAAAATTTAGATTTAAATTAAATTTCTCCGTTTGTAAATTTCTCCGTTCGTGAGATGAATAAAGGATTATCTTAAGAATAACATAACCTTTCATTTGAGCACTCATCTCAAGAGTTTGTTAAAAATAAGCACTTCCTTTCAGGGATGAAAAGACACACTGGATTTGTTTAAGTACTTTAACAAGCAGAAACATACATTTGTAATGGTTCTAAGCTACTGTAAAGCTTCATCACAGTCTTAGTTGAACCTTTCTAACTCAAAACAGAATTTCACCTCTGGGGTTTTGCCAAGTGTCTGGAGTGTTTCTCTTTTCCTATCTTCACCGTCTAATTTTGCTTTCCACAAATGGTTCTCTTTTTTTATTTTATTCCTGAGTCTTAACAGTTCATAGTCACTACGGGAAAAAAAGAAGCTTGTAAAGATTGCGTTGGATTGAAACATGCTGCAAAGACTCTTGTGGTAGCTTACAGTTGAAAAACATAGATGGTAATAAGAAGGGTTCTTCCCTCTCCCCATGGCCTATAACTACCTTCAGTCAGATAAAAGCTAAGACAGTCACTCCCACTCTTTCACCCGATAGTACTCAAGAAAAGATGAATGGCCTAAGTGTTTGTATAGATCAAGTTGAGAAAGAGGGATAAAAGTCAGAAGCACAGAACATTGATTTCTCACAAAATCAAACCACAGTTTTGAAAACTAGACAATTATCTCAAAGTACACTCTCAGGTTTCAGATTTTCTTTGAGAGGTTACTCTTTTTTTTTTTTGCCAATGAATGCCGGTATCACAATAGCAGACGAGATAAATAACTAAAGCCATGCAAGAAAATGATAACAGAAAAACACATTGGTTAAGAAAAGGAACTGTAAAATGCAATTTTATTTTGGAATAATAGATCCTTGTTTATAAGTCTTTTGGTTTTCTCTAGAAGTGGGCTTCGTGTGCTTACATTTTCACTCTGAATAATTAAATCACATTTCAACACTGGCTGTGGAAGAATAACTTCTACTTGCTCTGACAGGTATCACCTCTTGCCAGTTGAGAAACAGGATGTAGCATCAGCCTTTATCAAACAAATACTTCTTTATCAGTTTGATAACCACTCCCACAATGAGCTCTGTTTAAACCTACAGCACATCATTATTGGCAGCTTGCTATTGTTGGACTGCCTCTGCTCTTTTCATGTTAACTGTACATTGCAAGAGAGCAGCAGGCATCTCTTTCCTTCAGATAAATGAGCAAGCATATTACTTCCCAAACTGCCTATTAGCACAGCTCACTTTGTGGGGAACCAAACAGTCCAGAGATGAGCACAGTGTGGAGGATTTTGCCCAGCAGTCTGGTTCAGGCATATAACACTCTTTACATCGTGTCTTTTCTCATTTGTTTTCTTCTCATACTTTGACTCAACCACCAACTGCAATACATTTGACAACAAATCTTCGATATGTCTAATTTAACACGTTTTTGTTCGTGGAGCTTGTTCTGAGAGTGCAGATAAAGAAGTGAAATGCATCAATTTGCATCAAAGCCTCTTTATTTCTCGAATATATTTTTCTGCTAGACTGCATGGAAACAATGTCAGGCCTACAATAGATCAATCTGTCTGTAACTTTGGAATAAAGCTGTAGCTCAATGTAATATACGACTTCAATGCGCGCTTGCAGAGTCAGTGTGTTAAAAGTGTGTTTCCCCGCTGTGTTGTAAGTGTGTGTATTGATGCCAATAGGTAGTCTCATTGTGTAAGCATCAGTGTAGCAACATGTCCCAAGGGCCCTCTGTTGAGATTATACAAAAGAATCCATTTACTTCAAACCGGAGCAGCCGCAGATAGCATGTCGAGTCGGTGTTTGGCTCTCTGCGAGTATGGCCCATCATTAGAGTATTGGCAGATTGAGCAAAGCAGAAATTGGCGAACACATTTCTAGACCTATCGCTCATCCTTTATGTAAAACACAGAAGGTTTGGGCAGATTTAATCACAGGCAGATTTGTGAGAATCAAGTCACAACAACTTCTCCTACTGAGGAAAAAACAGCTTACTCAGTAGATAAAGTCCTTTTCACTTTTATTGTCTGATTTGTTGTGCAGTAAATACATGTGTCTCAGCCCGAAACTGTTCATTAAAACATCTACATTTTGTATCAATAAAGATGCTGTACATTCAAATTCAACATGGATGTCCTTCTGTGGTGCGCACATGCTTTCTTTAATTATTAATTACCACCGCTTTATCACTCATTCAATTAAATTACCGTAGGTGTTCAGTTGAAAGAGCACTATGAAAATCTAATAACTTACCTCTTGATATTTTCTTCCAGGGAGGACTGAGAAACAGCAAGCACGAGTGTACACTTTCCTCTCAAGAATATGTCCATGAGCTGCGTTCAGGCATCACAGAAGAAAAGCTGCTCAACTGCCTGGAGTCCCTCAGAGTTTCTCTCACAAGTAACCCTGTCAGGTGAGTCACTCAATGTATTTACCAACTGAAACTGTGCCTCTTTACAGGAAATCAGTTTATGTTACACTGTAAATCTTCAATTTGCAGCCCATGCTTTTATTTACTTCAGTCATTGAAATTACTCTGCCTTTATTTGGGACCGGCGTCAACAAGAGACGGGCCATCTAATTCGTGCACAGCAAAAATGGGAAAGACTATAAAAACTGTAAATTGACACCAGAAAGAATATTTAACTGTGTACAAAATTAGGATAGGGATACACAAATTAAATTACAAATCACTTCATTGATCTTGCTTTGTAAGATAGCCCTTCTATCCCAACCTGCATGTTTTATAAAGACTAAACACACAGGGGCCTCAAATTGAGACCTGCCTTTATTTGTCAAAATGTGTGGAAACACCAGGCTAGTAAAAAAAAGGGACCTGGCCTCAAATTGGGATGGGCTTTTATTTGATCATTTTCGGTAGTCACAAATACCAGAGCTCAAAGAGGATCTCCTATTAATGGCAAAAGAGGTCTTAATTTGAAGTGCTCCTCTTCTCTCTCTGCGGTCTAATGAGGATTCTTCTTCTCTGTTTTTATCCTTGCTAAATTCTTCACTTTAAACAGTTGTGGAAATATTCTTATCCCAATTTTCCTTGGACCAAGTGACATCTTGAAAAAGCTTATTTCATTAAAACTTCCACTCACTCCTCAATTACCATGAAGGAGAAAGAATCTTGAATCAGTACATGTTTGTGAATGTAACCTGAAAATGGACCAATTAATGATTCATTTTTAAACGTAGGCTTTGTGGCAGGAATGTGCAGGTGCATCTTAAAACCTGGTGTTAGTGTATTATGCATTTTTAAGATGAACAAAAACGTGTTTCTACTCTCAGTAATTCATAGAGCTTTCTCTATTCTCCCCTTTTGAAGGGAAACTGTGGCTTTTGTTTCTAGGGATGGTCCTTTCATCCACTGGAATAATATAGGGGTGTCTGCAGAAGTCTATGTCCTTTAATTGGATGTATGTAAAGAGACTTCATTGGATCTGTTCTTCGTGGATTGATCAGCTATGTTAGACAAAAAAGGCTCACAGCATCAACTTTTAAACAAGCATGGAGAATAGTGTGCCTGTCCAAACAATCTTACAGTCACTGGGAGTAGTTCTAGACCCCACTGTCCATTAAGCTCTAATAGATAAGAAGTCTAGTTTTCCACATCAGAAAGCCAGCTATACTGGGCCTTAATAAGCACACGGCTTTGTGTCATGTGTACAACCTGCTTCCAATCTAACAAAATAAAAGTGACCAGTGCCTGCACTTCTCTTCTTAAATTGTCACGGTTATTATTGATAAATACATTTCTTTATATCATCTATCATTTTCCTGAAGTTCTCGGCTCTGTTTTCATTGGCATTGATTGACTGTAGAGCCTTTCACTACGAGGCCTCTGCGATTTTGTAACCTTGTCTCTTCTCGTTACCAAAATCTCTCTGGCTGCTCTTTTGAAAGTGGGATCTTCAGTTTTAATTTGCTCCCCATTGCGTAAAGGAACTCATGACAGCCGCTCCTTTAAATTATTTACCAGCCCACTGTTGAGGAGATGTTTCTTAATGTGAATCAATGAATGGTGCATATTAAATGTACGTTGGTTGAGTGGAATGCTTTTTTTATATTCACCAAGAACACAGAAACAGGGACCCCCATGCAAGGCCTCCGAGGCTTTCATTTGATTTGTTTACTACTCCCAGCCGTACAACTGCATCTCCTGATTTTAGAACATGGACTTAAAGTGTTTTTTTTCTCTTGCAAAAATGTTGCAGAGAGAGGGATCTTACCAAGTTTAAAACGATATTCGGTAGGCTGACATTAGCTAGCGATTCTGAGACAGAGACATTGTACACACATTTTAAGTATTCTAAGCTCCACTCAACTGCACATTTAATGTTATGTAAGTGTGGTATACAGCATAGTGTATAGCAAAGAAGTTAAGTAATCATCCCTCGAGTGATTGCAGTGCTGTGAAGCCGGTCTCCATGGTCTCAGGCAAGCTGTGGGGAGTCAAGTCAGCCTCACTCAGAAAGGCCAACTGGTGCCGAGGGGATGTAAGCGAGGCCAGGCTTGCCCTGTGGGTGTTTTCAAATAGCTAAACCTTTGACCGGCATGTAAAGGACCAGTGCAGCACAGAGTCAAAGGAGGGCCACGTCCATCTAGGGAGAAAACCACCCGTGGCTGTGTGTGCTGGGGAGGACTGTGCGAGTGCTGACGAAAATCTGCCCTCCTGCTCGTCCTTACACCCGTTCTCGTATCTCTCCTGAGGACAGGGACTGATTGTTTTCTTGAAGCATAGATAAGGTTACTCCTGATTAATATGAATGCACTTAATTGTCATGGATCACAACACACAGGAAATGCACACTTGGTTTGCTACTTTTTTTTTTTTGACTTCACTATGTTAATGTAACCTTTGTACGGTATGTTATCATATACTGAAAATAACAATGAAGAAGATGACAGAACAGGGCATTCACGCTTGGGTCAATTTCCATTTGGGAATAATGAGAAGTTGGTCGTTTTTCTAACTGATTTTAATTTGTGGACTTTACGGTAAACTTGAAGAAACGCTCACATTCCTCTGTAGAAGCTGATTAGTAATGAGCTTGTATTCATTACAAGTAGAGACAACATGTATTTGACTTTTACTAGTTAACCTCGAACTTTATAGCATTGAGAAACATTTCTCATTAAAGGGACAAACTTCTATTCCACACCAGCCAGCAGATGATTATTTTCTAGTTTCAGTTTTTTTTGTAAATGGCCAGACAAACTTTGTTCAAGAAAGTCTTGCCTGTGTTCAAACGGATTTGAGAAAAACGACCGAATTTTAATGCAGGGGTCTGTTTGTATCAACTGTCACAGTGATGAAAAACAAGACATAGACGCTGCACATCTGCTCCTAAACTCTTTGGAGACCACAAGTCAAGCTCAAACATCATCAAGTTTTCATATTCCTTACCTAGAAAATGAATCCATTCTCTGTCAGAATTCACTGTAACAGTTCGAGATGGAAGAAATTCAAAGAGTACAAATATCATTAAATACTGAAGTTTTTATACATACGGAAATAAATGACAGATCATTCTTATTTCCTCACTTGACAATAAAAAAAGACATCCTTGTTTTGTTACTGATGCAAAGCGAGTCCATTTGAATTGTTTTTAATTTAAGCTCAGAGTGTAAAATCTGCTTTGTTGTAAGTTAAATATAGAATCGTTATTTCAAGAGAGGGATCATTTAGGTTCACTTAAAGCACTACGCAGTCACATCTAAGCAAATGAATCTTATGGTACCATTATATTGACTAAGCATTAAGTAGAGATGTTGAGTGTGTTCTTGCGTGCTGTCTAACCTCTTAGTTCTTAAAGAGCTTTCTTTGTCAAGTCAAGTTCTTTATTTTCTTTTTAACCATATACAAAGTACACAGTGAGATGAAATGTAACTCTAGGACCGGGAGGCTACATAAGACAATTGAGAATTCAAAATTAAGAATGAAGAGGTAGGAGTATGAGATGAAATGCAATGAACAGAAGGTGGCTTTAAACAGTTAAATTAGCAAGTAAAACACAGTTAAACCAGTAACAACCATTTAAAGTGACCAGATAAAGTGACTAAAACAGATGGCAAGGTTCAAGTGACTTTTAAAGTGTTGGACCTTTCTTTGTGTCATGCATGACTTAATTTTTTTTACTGTATCTATAGCCCTGATACCGTAAGCAATTTAACAATCTCCTGCACTTTTCAAATCAAAAACCTATATTATGAGCCGTGTTTAAAAAACAGGAGACACATTTTCCACCCTCATGGCATGATTTAAATCAAACACTTTATTTAATGAAACACTGCAGCCTAATTCTACACAACGCAATGAAAGTCTCACCATCAAAGAGTTGTTGTTCTTCACAGTTAGTGCTTACCATTGCTTTTTGTTTTTCCTCTGATGTTTAGGCAGCCTGCTAATTTTCTCCCAGAGGCCTGTGTTTGTCTAATAGTTTAATTGGCTAGGCTGTGCACCTGTTTGGCAGCACAGGTGGCCACGGGGCCATTGTGCTGAGGGCCTTATCTCCCAGGCAGTTCCACACAGGTGTGTGGCAGGCAGCCTTTGCAGATCCACCCACAGATGGCATCGCCCGGAGCGGACGCTACTCACTCTGTTTCCACTCTCCTCTCCTCAGCTGCCATGCTTTCCTCTTCTCTCTCTCTCTCTCTCTCTCTCTCTCTCTCTCTCTCTCTCTCTCTCTCTCTCTCTCTCTCTCGCTCTCTGTCAAAAATTCCCCCAGCCAATTATTTATCCTCTACTTCATCCTCCTCCTTTTAATTTTGTCATTTGGATACTCTCCTCTTAATTTAGAAGTGTCAGAGTGACTAGCCACTTTTCATTAATTCTTAATCCACCGACAAGAAGTGAGGCGCCTTCTTCCAGAGAATTACAACCCTCTTATTTTTCCTTTTTGTGGAATAGAAATCCTGCTGTGTTTCTGTCCTGCCTTCTATTTCCTCTCATCCCACAATTACTTTATTTTCTGTCTTGAACATTTTGAAAACTGCGATTCATTTAAAAAAATATAAAAGAATCTGATAGCTTGATAGGGAGAAAAAAAAATGCACCATTACAGTCACTAAAGCGAAAGTCTTCTATTTTGCGTCATTAGGTCTTTACAAAACCAGGCAAACTGTGCTGTAACATTTAATTTATACTATCAGTCTGAAGCAGCGGGGTTAAAGCTCACTTCTTCTGATCTAATTCAGCTGCTGCTCCATCAATAGACTTTCCAATAAAAGAAAGTGGTCGAGTGGTTGGAGTTGTTTTGGGCAGCAGAGCACACATCCATGGCTCCTGCTTCTGCGTTCACTGTGTTTAGCCCTCAGCATTACACACTACGGCTGTCAAATCCTGCACTGACTTCCATATTCAATCTGCTGGCTCTGAGATCCCTAAGACATATTCTAGCAAAAGTGAACCGAGGCTCCTTACTTTTCATTATGTGAACTCTACACGGTACAAGTCAGACATTTTCTTGTGGGGTCTGTTTTTTTGTGGAGGCGGGAGACATTTGCTGACGACTGAGTTTCCCCCCTTCTCTGTGTCTGGAAACTGAAGGTGTGGGTTGTTGTGATGATCTTGCTGCTCTGCCACACAGGGTTGTCTGTGAGCCTGACTCAGTCTCACCGGCTTTTCTCAGTTGAATGCTTGTAGCCGAGCACCGAGGGTTGCAAGGAAGTAACACTAGTAATGGGTTTTTTACGAGCTTTGAAGTTACTGTGCCTGCTAACATAAAGCTGCTCGTCCTATTGACTCTCTGTCCTGATGCCCAGCTTGATAAAGCATTGAACAGCGTACTGAGAAGCCCTGCTATTTCTGCCAAGAACAGAGTTGGAGCTCTCATATAACGATTGAGCAAAGAAGTCATATTCCCTTATCCTATTATCTACATGTATTATTTGATTCTTGCAGTCAAATAGACTCTTCTCTGAACAGACAGGATTATTACAACACAGTTAAGCTACAGTGTTATCATACTTCAAAGTCAAAGTAAAATCCTTTATTGAAGGTGAAGGGTATTAGTTTACTTTATAGTCTTTACATGTGTATGCTACCTCATGAAAATAAAATCCAAGACAATTAAAAGGTGTCAGAAAAAGCCTCTCCCTTGGCACACGTTTTTTCTTATTGTTGGAAATGACTCGTTCTATATCCCTGACTTGTCCTCCCTCTTCTTCTTCTGTCCACTGTGTGCAACAGCCAATCAACACCATCTCAAAGAAGCACATCCATCTGCCCCTTTGTCATTGTAACTGTTTGAACAATTATCGTCTGAACTCTCAGACTGTATAAACCCTCCTCCACAGCATTGGCCAAAAATCTTGTTTGGCACCGGCACAAAGTGTGATCAGTGACTCTTGATTAAGCTCCACTAAGTTTTAGGTGCAGTACACATCAATGTGCCAACTCTATCTGACATAGATTCTTCACAGAGATGAATAAATGTTTCAACTCGGCTCGTTTTCACGTGGAAATAGCTTCCTATCTCAGTGAATCATCCTTAATTGATCCTCTGTATATTCTCTGTTATGCTCTATTGCGTTTCAGCTCCATCAGACAATTAATGTCAAAATTTGCAAAATTTCAAATGTATCAAAAATATTCAGATGTCCTTAGTTGGGTTCAGATATGACAGGCTACCTCAGGACACTTTGATGCCTTTGAAATGTCTAGATCAAGCAACATTTCTTCCCATCCCATCACTTTGTAGAGTAATGGAAAAATAGCAATTTCATTTCCTACCATAACGATCAAGATTTAACATCCTCCAGGAAGGGATGTGGAGAGACACCACATCTCCAGAAATCTAACCTGTCAAGGCCATGAAATACGCTCTGGCTGTTGCCACAGCAAAGAAGTGAGCAGGAGTAGAAGCTTTCCAGTGAGGTAATAGTCTTTGCACTGTGCTGGGGGACTCTACTCTAGACTTCCAGTGTTATCACAGACCAGTGCCACCATCCAGGCCTCTGTAAAGGTGCATCTGTCACAAGACAGGGAATACTTGGAAATAACACAACGATTCAGAAAATGTCCGTTCTCAAAGCATTCTCGGGTCTCTTGCGTTTTTTTTTTTTTTAGAAGTAACAGAAGGATTCCATTCATTAGGGTATTCAATCTTATTTTTGTCTTTTACTTCTCTGGAATTATTCTCATTTTATAGCTTTCGAGGAGTTTTATTGACTGTAAAATTTGGCACGATTGTTATGACACTGTCTTGGGGAGACGTGACGAGCAGTCAGAAATGAGCGAGTTAACTAGTTTTTACCCTTGCGGCTGACTTCAGAGTTCGCCCTTCTTCCTCAGAGGCAGTGAAAGTGATTTTGGAGACATAAATGTCCCCGGTGTCTGGGCATATTTTAAGAGTGATGCCTATTTCATTTTATGACACCATCTGTTAACCTCCAAGATATCTGTTACGGCCCCAATGCGATACATACAAAGTGAGACATACATAATTCAGAAGTGTTGGTTTTTAAATTTGAGCTTGGATTTATGTTTGACAGTAGGATTCTAATGATGGACAACATGTATTTACACCCTACAGCTGGGTGTTTGTATTATCTTCTCAAAAGCACGTAAATACTTCAACATAAATATTATTAACAATTTTATGTTCTCCTTTTTTTTGGGCTTAAAAAAGTATGAACTTTACTTCATCTTGTGTAGAGTTGCAGAGCTGTCCAAGCCTTTGAGTCGCTCCCAGAAGAGATCAAATAATAGCACTAACACACAATCTCTAGAAGGTGTACATTGACACTTTCTGCAGGGTTTTATACGTCTACTCTACAAGGTGACAGCAACAAAAGCGTGAAAAATGGCAACTTTATGGCTTTGAAAAGAGAAACCGTTCGTTCAAAGAAGTGCTTGCCACTGCAATTTCCTTTCTTCCCTCGAAAGATGAAACCCATTCCTGCAGACACCAGAGGAATGTGTTGATACATCTCATCAAAACCCTTTCTCATTTTCCACAACACACACAGATTTACTGTTTACCCAACAATTACAGGAATTGATCTAATCAGGCTGCAATCTGCAAGTCTTACTACTGGCTTCTCCTTACCTCCGACTAGCAGTAAGGGCTGTTGTCTAGGAATCCTCTGTGTTGTTCCGGGAATAATTAGACATTTCAGCAGTGTTTTGCACTCTGTGGGGGGTCATTTCAAAGTGACTGGGGAAATAGTTGTGCTGTGAGCTGTCTGCACTTAGCTGTTTGCACTTGATTCAATTCAGATAGAAACCTGTGCTCCCTAATCCCCCACATACAGTTGCCCACTATGGCGGCCTTTATTGAGTTGGTGTGCATCCTTGAACATAGAGCAGCTGCATGCACAGACAATTTTTGTCCCAATGCAAAAAAAAACAACAGTATATATGCCTCTTTGTTTTGAGTTTATTTTTATTAAAGCCAAAGTTCTGATTGAAGCACATTGCTTACAAGACTATTATCCTGAGACTGTATAATTACCTCTATTAGTTGAATTATTTATCAGAACAGCTCCTTTCCCTTTGAGGTGGCTTGAGAAGTTGAATCATAATAAAAAGGTTATTATGGAACATCAGCTGTAGACAAACATTTTGTACATTATTTATTATTTACTATAATTTGGTGTTTTAGATTACATGTGCACAATCAATATCTGAAAATGACACATTCCTTGCAGTGACGCTGTATATTTTAGAACTGTGGATCGGTAGGAGAGTTTCTTCAGATACTATCAGGGGCAGTTAAGTGGAATGACTCAGTGCCTGTCGCTTGAATGGAAAGAGTGCATGTTACCTGGAGTTACATGTGAAGGATCTCAGCTGCTCTTTGTTCTCTTCCAAGGACAGCACAGGTCAATGACTTTGGCTCTAGGCGTGTGAAAAATGAAGGGTACAGAGAGCGTCTGTTAGACTCAGTGGGAAGGGTCCAACAAAAAAGCTAAATAAGTTGTTTATTTTTAGTCAGTTCAAACTTTTCACATGTAGCCTTTTGGGACTGTTGGCATGATTTAAAACCTTTATCAATGTTTCATTTTAATTCTTGGGGGGTACTAAGGCATTCACAGGCCGGATTAGATTTCTCTTGCTAGTTTTGGGTCTATCCCTTAGACCTCCAAAGAAGTTGCCCGGAGGTGTCCTAATCAGTGCCCAGACCACCCCAGCTTGCTCCTTTTGATGTGAAGGAGCAGTGGCTGTACTCAGAGCTTACCCTACCTAACCTGGCCATCCTTCAGAGGTAACCCATTTCAGCTGCTTGTATCAGCTAAGTCATTTATGGCCACTAACCATATATCCTGACTGTACGTGAGGGTTGGAATGAAGGTTGGCTGATTAAAACAAAGCTTTGGCCCTTTGCTCAGCTCCTTCTTTACCTCGATGGTTTGACATAAGGCCTTTATCACCAGTCATTCTGCACCCATGGCTTTTGTTGATCTCACAATCCATTTTACCCTTACATAAGAAAAAGGTCCCCAAGATATTTCTTTACATAAAGCAGTAATCCACAACCGACCCTAAGGGAGCAACCCATTGCTTTTAGGCAATTAATTATTGCCACATTGGTTGACAATGAACCACCCTGGAGGAGGCCAACACCCAACAAAAAATGTTTTTGACACTTGCTGCTGGTACTTAAGTGAAGACTGTATGGCTAGTAGTAATGGCCTCAGTACTCCAGACTCCTCTAGTACCCAAAAATAGACTTCCTTGAGGAGATGATCATAGATCAAATATAGATCACATACTTCCTTCCCAGGGAGAGTAGCTTAATTGAAGACAACCCTCAGAACCGTTTCTTTGCCCCAGTTTTGTTGCACTTATAGATAAATATCTGGTTAGTTTAACATCAATGTCATGGCTTAGGACAGATAAACAATATCTTAAACCTTTGGAAATATTATAAATCAGCAAACTGAGAGTCTTAAGTGAAAAGTAGCAACAACAAAAAGCACACAGCTAAAACAAAATCAACAATGAACAAGAGAATAAGAGATGATTACACATAACTGTTTTCATTTTTACTTTTGTCTCTATCCTTGTGTTCACCAGTAAAAAAGAATCCCTCATCCTGAAACTGTTTGTGGGATTTTTTAAGATTTAGAAGCTTATCAATATCTGTTTTTGATTTTTGTCAATGCAATGAAAAGAAAAGTACAGTAAATATTTCATATCTTATGTCTGTCATTTGATATGCCCTTAGCATTAAAGTTATTTCAGCCGACTATTCAATTGATCAGAGTGTAATGTAGCCTAGCGCTTGGCATGGAAGATCACTAAGCAGACACTGGCGGTGCTTGGTTTCATGCTATGATGTTCAGAGCTATTTGTCGCAGAAAGCTTTGGGCCTCTATTGGAACGCTGTGGGACCGAATAGGTCAGTCTTCCCACAATGGGACAGTTGTATGGTGTTGCCTGTAATACAATATGAAGGCTATTGCACTTTCCGCAGTAGCTTTCAATAACACAGCTCCCCACCTAGCCATGATAGAAAAACAAAACTGCTCCATAGACTGAAATCAATGCGCACAGAAGCCATCTAAACACGAGAACAGCGATCAGTCAAACAGAGAGGGTGAGAGAGTGTCTGCCTCTCACTGTGTCTGTCGTTGTTGAGTCACTTACTGTGTTTTTTTTTTTTTTTTTGATGCACAGTAATCTTTTCATCATGTATCAACATTTCCCCAGCCAAGTATTTGCAGAACTCTACACACACTCGACACTTGTTGAGTTTTCCACACTTCTTGCTTTGATATGCTGTCCGCACTTCCAGGAACCTTCAGTACTATCATTGTAACTAACTGAATTCCTTTGAGAAAAACATTGAGACAGCCTTGAAAGCAACAAGTTTCAGAGGCGAGTACCACTCCATTCTGGCAAAACATTTGCATAGTACTGCCAGTGTGTGGTGGAGGAAGTAACATATCTTAAAAAAAGGCACTTCACAGTAGTTTTAAGGCAGCAGCAAAGGCTCCATAATGTTGTGTAACTTGAAAATACTGCTAGGAGAGACTGACAAAGGGTGCACATGCCAATAGAAATGCAGTTAGTTTTTTCATGGTGGCTCATCCATCCATTATCTATACCACTTCTCCCGTTCAGGGTCACAGGGGGGCTGGAGCCAATCCCAGCTGTCATTGGGTGAGAGGCGGGATACACACTGGACTGTTATAGTGGCTCAGTTTTACAAAATGAACTCAAAGCTAGATAACCGTTTGATTAAATGTGTTGGCCATCTGAGTGGACTTAATATGTACTGGGTTCCCTCTGAATCTCATCCCTACACATCTTTCCTTCTGTATCTGTTTGCCCTGTGTTGGACCTTTGACCCGTCCGGGATGTACCGTGCCTTTCAGGAAATGCAAAATGAGATAGACTCAAGCCCTCCCAGCGACCCCGAACAAGATAAGCTGTATAGTAATTGGATGTATGCATGAATACTTGCTCATGCATATAACTACATCTGTTGTGGCGGCACAAGTCAGAAAGTCAGTTAAGTCTTTCGGGGACTGAATGTCATTGGACTGCAGGACAGATGGTCATCTCATTGCAAGACATTTAAACTCTGTTGCATGAAGTTTTCCAGAATTCCACAACATTATCGAGTTGAAATCAGATTTCAATATTTAAAACATGCTTGACGCTCGTAAACAGCTCATTAATATTGAATATATCTAAATTGTGAGATTATCCAAAGCACTTTACAGCCGTAATGGTAATAACAACATTCTTGCATCCAGCCAATAGTAACAACACAACAAATAAAATATGCAATTGCTTCCTTTTAGACTGACCATGAATTTTTCATTTTGCCTGCAGGATTTACATGATTGCAGAAAGTAACACAATTTGGTGGCACTTTACTGGAGGATTATAGCCATCAATATTAGACGAGCAAGTTCTCCCCTAACTTAATGAAATCCTTGGATGTATGCCCACATTAGGAGAAGAGACTGATAAGGAATAATTGTGACCTCTTGTTCCTCTACTGTTAAATTGCTGCATTGTCCTGAAGTAACGAAGACGTCATGTTTGACCAAAAAGTCACCTCTACACTGCAAGGTTCCTGCTCTTCTACTTTGTTAGCAACAGTATTTATCTAATTGGAATGAGTATTGTAAGCTTGCTAAATATATCTAAGCTCATTAAATGTTGGAACACAGAATATTTGTTCTAAGTGAAAGGTAGATACAGACAGGTAGACCATCAGCCTGTTACAGCTTTTTAAACATGATTATGACTTCAAGTAGGCGTCCTAGCAGAGGTGGCGTTAATATTTGCATTGTTCTGTTTGTAGTTGAAATAGCTTGTTGTCCACTGAGGCAGTTTCTCTGATGAACAGAGATAGGGTTCTTTATTGCCTCAGGACAAGCACTCTAGAAGTACCATATCTCATTTTCTTTGTGGTAACTTTGGGGACTTTTAGAAGGCAAGCTGCAGCGAGCCTGAGGGTGTACGTGAGGGGACAGAAAATGATAGACGGCGTGGGGTGCAGGGAGGAGTCAAAACATTTAGTGCCTTAAAAACCTTGAGGAGGACCGCATTATGTCGCAACCTGCAGCAACGCATACATTTTTGATGACACATTTTCTGCACCGACAATCCCAGTCCCTCCTTTCGTTTATGTCTATTCGCTCTTCTTTCCAACACTATTAGACGGGAAGTAAACACAGAGCAGACAGCAGACATATTCCACAAACATCTGTTGCAAAGTTTCTAATTTGCATTCTGTTTTAATTAGTGCACCTTCTCAGTTGAAGGTATTTATTATTAAACCCTCCTGACTTGTTTTTTGAACTGTGTTGTTTTCCCACTTTGTATATTAGTGTATGTGTTTGTTCTCACTTAATCAAGCTTTTTTTTCTCTCTAATGATATATAATGGTTTTAGACAGAGAACACATTGTCAAGACTTACTAGACCTACCTGTGGGTGCCTGATCAAAAGAATGCAATGTTGGAGGAATCAACACAATTTCAAAGTCATTATTATTTAAAAAGTGTCACATGGGAGTGTTCTGGCTTGACTTCTCCAAGGTGCAATTTGCAATATTCTGCAATAAGGAGCTACATGAATTAGAATTTACTCCTCAAATAGAGTTGACAGAATTGAAATATGGAAACTAGGAATTACTTTTTCTTATTTCTTTAGAAAGGAAACACTTGCTAGCAATGATACATTTTAGGTAAGACGTTTATCTAATAACAGCTCTAATATTCTACATTGAACTGTATTTCTAAGCTGGCTGTATGTTTGCACCTCCACAAAGCACTAGTGTCTCCTTTTAGTCGTAATTAGAACACGAATAGACGTGCAGATACTGATGTCTTTTTAACTTTAGAAAAAAAGCAGTCAAACTTTAGTTAAAGGGGACATATTATACCCCTTTTCCACCTTTTCAAACAGTCTCCTGAAGTCTAAATGAAACATCTGTGCTGTGCTTTGGTCAAAATATAACATGAATCAAGCACCAGAGGAGGTTTGTGACCCTGTATAAACCAGCTCTCTCAGAGCGCTCTGTTTTGGTGTGTGTGTCTCTTTAAATGCAATAAGCCCCCCCTGAGTTTTCCCAGTAGACATCACTCCTCTGTAGAGAGAATACAAATGGCAGACCTGAACAAAAGTTTTGCTCTTAGCTGGGAGTGGAGTCCATGGGTGGAGAAACCAGGGGAGGGGAGGGTATTTATTTTTTTTACCAGAATCCAGCTTGTGATGTCACAAACTGAGAAAATTTGAAACGGAGCACTTTTCTCTGTGTGGTTAGACTTATGCAGACCACAAACAAAGGACTGGATGGATTTATTTCAAATTTCGTGGGTCGATAGACACTCAGGTTACCCGAATATATGTTCAAAAACCCTGTAAAAGTGGATTTTCATAATATGTCCCCTTTAATAAAATGGTTTCACATGTACTAAAGCGTAGTTGCACACTATTTTAAAGGTGTGGGAAACATGCCATGAAAGCAGCATTGCAGTGGATGAACTTTTTCATTTATTCCTTTTTTTGCAGCATGACATGATAATTATTAGGTGCCTCAACTCGTCCTCACTGAAGAGAACAAAGC
Organism: Tautogolabrus adspersus; assembly: GCA_020745685.1. Taxonomy (NCBI): domain Eukaryota; kingdom Metazoa; phylum Chordata; class Actinopteri; order Labriformes; family Labridae; genus Tautogolabrus; species Tautogolabrus adspersus. The sequence continues at coordinate 22,335,350 of CM036540.1, read as the reverse complement.
GGGGGGGGTTTTTCGTTGTTGATTTTTTATTTTTTTTTGCAGTGCATTTCTCACACACCTTATTGAGGTCTCACTGCATTCCCAGGATCCCATACTGCGGCTACGCCATTTAATCAACTGAATTTCTCCTCACAAATATTGGTTCCATTTCCAGCTCACTGAAGACTGGCATTACCAGCATAACTAGGCAGAATAAACAAAGACTCTGGATTTCCTCAGATGTGCTCCCTCAGCCATGTCGCCTTCTTACCCTCTTTGTTTTCCTGGGCTCACATTTACTCCTAGCACTTCTGTATCTCACATGCATACAGTCAACAGCGTAGTTATTCTGCAGAAAATTGAGCCACTTTGTTGTTTTCTCTCTGTATGGCTTTAAATACAAGCAGCTCACATGCAGGAAGGGGACCAATGTTCATAAATACACAACATTATGATGCTTTGTATTTTATAAAGAAAACAGATCATTGTTATAAACTACAATAAATATCAACAACTCTTGTTTGGTGGTCTGCTTTTGAAATTTGAGGAATGGTTGCAGGGGGGTTGCAGCGTGTTCCCATTTAGACACAGATCAAAGAAATACCTCACCTCAACTTTGTCAGGTGCCTCCAGCTAATGCATCCCGTCCCTAATCGAGGGTCTCTTCCGACTCACTGAGTCAATACAAACGGCTTTAATACTCAAACCATTATTATTTCAAATCATTGTCAAAAGAACGGGATAAATCATCGACTTATGCCCTGTTAATGTCAGACAATTGCCCCATGCTTTCTGCGTTATTGACAGTCAGGAGCCTGAAAACAAGTAATGCTAATGACATAATCTGCCCGTGACCACATCACCCTCTACGCCTCTGCCTCCCTCTCTTCCACTAGCGTAGACAAACGGGCTCATCTGTACTGGATCATTTGCCGTCTCCTGATACACTGCGGTTTATAGCCAATTATCTCCTGCGATCCATTATCGATTACAGCGTTATCTTTCTTGCATTGCTTAATCTTTTGGCACAAGAACACAGCAGCTCACTGGGTGGGTTGGGGGTGCGGCGGGTGCTGGATACAAACTGCCAAGTGATTGGAACAGTAGTGAAGATGTATGTGTGTTCATTTGCTCGTGGATGTGTACAGTTAAATCCAATCCCATTCAGAGCGTATTCACGAGCAGGACGGGCGGGGTGTTTTTTTTTGTATTTGCAGCGCTCTCTGTTTGGAATTAAAAACTACAACAGTCAATTTATCTGAGTGAGCGTTAAAACCTCTGATATTAGCCTGAGTGACTGATTTGCTCCCAGGATAATACGATAATGTTCGTGTTGGCTTCCCTCTGTGAATCAACATGGCTTCCAATAAAACAGCAGAGCAATAAATGTTTGTCTAACTGGCTTTTTTTGTATCTCTTTTTCTTTCTAGTTGGGTTAATAACTTCGGCCATGAGGGTCTTGGCCTTATCCTGGAGGCTCTGGAGAAGCTGCTGGACAAGAAACAGTAAGTGATCTGATAAAAAAAGTGCCACATTTCTGAAAGGCGCAGCTTCTGTTTATCACAATTATCACACTATCATTTTTTCATCTTTTTTTTTACAGGCAAGAAAGCATCGATAAAAGGACCCAGCATAAACTTATCCAATGCTTGAAAGCCTTCATGAACAATAAGGTTGGTATGAGTCAATGATAGGGGCGTAACGGTTCATAGGGGTCAAGGTTCGGGTCATACTTTGGTTACAGGGTCACGGTTCGGTACGAGTTTGGTTCAACAGGAAAAAAGGAATAAAATGTCTCCAGGTTTCTCAAACTAAATTAGAACTGAGTTAAGTTACAGTTTGTTCCATCTTGTGTTATTTAGATCTAACCTGTGTTGGTACAGCCTGAAGTGTTTTCAAAAATAAAAAGCGACACAAATTGAATGATATCTACTGATTGGAAAATATAAAATAAATGCAAAGTAACATTTAAGACGAAATAAAATATGTGCCTTTGCGTGGATGTATCATATTTATGATTTATGAAGTGTGTGGTCACATAGTTGTTAGTGAACAGCGGGTGCAGCAGTTATTTGTGCTCAATCACCGCTCATGTACGTCAGTAAAGGATGACTGATGGGTTATGTGACCACAGGACGGGACATTGTAACGAGGTTTGAACACTTTTAATACACACTTGAAGCCGGGGCCTCTCTCATACCGCACCTAGCCTTAACAATGTATTAGCTTTTCAATGTCTTCGACGCTCCCTGTTTTCACATCCAGAGGCTTTGTTAAAAACAGCGGGGATAAGTTGTAGTACACCTGTTTTTTTTTTTTTTACAGCTCTGGTGATTAGCACCTCTGGGTGATGCAGGCGGGTCTTTTAGCTCCTCCGTGTTATCTTGCTATCATATTTTATCCACTCAGACGTATTTGTCGTATGACAGCATGCACCGAACCGTGACACTTTGGTATGAATACGACTACCGTTACAGGCCTGGTCATCAACATTCATTCATTAGAAAACAAACTCCATGTTATTTAACCTGTGTATAACCCTGACATTTTAATCAAACATAAATCCTCAAGTACAGACTAAAGGTAATGTCTCGAGAAATGATCCACTACCACCTTATGTCCACCATTAAACTTCTGGATTTCTAAAAATAGCTCAGGTAGCCAGGATTCCAAACCTTCTTTGGATGTGGACTCTGACAAGCCGGGGATAATGGGACAGTAAAGTGAAGCTAATTTCACCATTTCAAGCTCACAGTCTCGGGTCTTTTAATTATGGTTTTTTGGGAAGGTCTGGCTCATTTCTCAAAAAGTGGCACACATTTCAAGGATAGATGAACTATTGATATATTGCTTCTCTGCATTAATCCCCACACGTGGTCATTTCTTAAGATGTGTGGAGAATAAAGAGTACAGGACACTATATGCATTTGTCCCTATAGTCCTGTCCTGAATTGAATTAATTCATCATCCTCTCCATTTACTCCCATGGCCTCGTTGTCCCTACTTAAAAGCAAATTAAGGCTAAGTATAACCTACGCACATTACTGCTTCTTTGTATAATTCTTTTTTTTTTTTTTTTTTACTTGAAGTGAAAGTTCTCCATGAATGCAAATGCTCTCATTATTAATACCCAACGGACCTTTTCCCTGTGCTACCTCCTCTCTTCCGTGTCTTACAGTATGGACTGCAAAGGATCTTGGGAGATGAGCGTAGCCTGTTGCTGCTGGCGCGAGCCATCGACCCCAAACAAACCAACATGATGACGGAGATCGTCAAAATTCTCTCAGCCTTCTGTATCATTGGAGAGGAAAATATGTAAGTGGTGTCACATTTGATCTCACATACGTAGTGCTCTGGCTAATTTGTTTTCATCCCTTGTATGCCATTACATGCATGTCTCTATAGCCTGAAAGTAGTTGTTGTGAAAAGGGGTGAAAATAAATTCATTTTAATAACAATACAATGAAAAATCAAAACAAACAAAACAACTGCACAAAAGCAAACTTCTTAAAAGATCTCACAGCTAATCAAGATCCTCTGCAAGCCTTGCTGCGGATGTTTTCCATTGCAACTTTTTTACCAGTAGAGTGTAAAACTTTTAAAAGTGAACTTAAAGTACATCAACTGTTTTCTTTCCTACATAGTTTGTGCGATATGACACTCTTTATACGTAGAACCTGTAGTGAAAATTGTCAAGGTAAAAAATTGCTGCCTCAACAGTAGCATTAATTAATTGGAAAAAAAAAACTGAACAAACAACTATCAACATGAAAACAGAGTAGCAATTAGCAATATCATCCCCAAACAATTTTGCATATTACTCGTATTGCAATTAAATCAATAATGAAAAGACATAAAAGCACATCAGTCCGGGCTGTAAGCAGGGCGGCACCACTGGCTAGTTAGTACAGATCAGTGACTAAATATGTATTAACATGGATGAACCAGTCTGTTTTTTTGTTTCTATCCTTCATTCCAAGTTGCAGAGAAGATTTTAGTATTCAAAGTTGAGGGACACATTTCCCTATGTTTCTCTCTAAATCACAGCTGATACAGAAACAGCACAACATCATTTCAGAAATCCTGCCAACAAAAAATGCACTGATGAAAGAGATATTGTCCATGTCCACTATGTTTACACACTTCGTAATGTTCCTGAAACAGCATGAGGGAGGGAGACGGCTGCTTCTCCTCGTAAACACTGAAATATCACTATTGCTCCAATCTTCTCCCACTGGGTGGTTTCTCTGTACTCGGGCAGAGATTGGACCTCATGCATACATGTCTACCCACTGAGAGCATATCTACAGATTACCTCAGACAGTACGCTTTACATGGTCAGACGATGAAGTTTAGTCTCTCTAATGTGTGGAACAAGTCCGTGTAGTTTGTCCAGGGACACCCAACCTGGCTGGCAGTTTATAAATTGGATTTAAGGGAGTGTTTTTATTGTTTCCCACTGGGCCGGACTAGAATAACAATGGCACTTCAAAGTCACTCTGTATGCAGGCGCAGAAATAAACAAACCTTCAATTTGTGTTGGAGAAGCTGAGTTCAGCAGTGTGTCTCACATCTCCGACCACCCATAAAATATTCCTTTATGGTTTTTTATTTTATTTTTTTATGCAATGCACAGTTTTCAAGATGATTTGTAAGTTACAAAAAAAGTCTGAAACAGCTGCACAACCTATACATTTCATTCAATTTATTTTTAATTTCAGTACCTGAGCATTCTATTTTATCATTCAACTTGGTTTCATTCATTTTTTTAAATCACCTTTGTATTCCATAAGAATTGAAATGTACATTTGCTAAGAGATGCTCACTCAAAAACAAGACTATTCTTTACATCAGAACTACATATTGATCATTAACTTTTCACTAAAATAATTACTGAGAATTGCAAAATGACCTGCTTACATTGTGCGCTCAGTTTGGGTGAATCAAGTCATCAAATGCTAACATTACAATCTGTAGCAAAACCTACTGCAGCCTCTTAAGTCTCATCTTGAAAGGTGTTCATTTCAAAGTTATTCTGGAAATTGTGAATTCTTAGTTTTCAAAGATCCCTTTGGGTAAAGACATGCACACACTGATTGCAGAGGCTGCTATGTAAACGTTTCAGTATTAACTAATCCATTCATTCACATTCAAACCCCGCTAACGAAGCACGGGAGCAACTTGGGGTTAAGTCTCTTGCCCAAGGACACATCGGACATGTTGCTGCAGAAGCTGGGCATCGAGACGACCGACTTGACCCTTGAGCCACAGCCGCCCCGTTACAAAGGACTTCAATTATAAATATAGTCTATTACAGTCACCAGCTTTTCACTCAATCAGACTTGCTGCTTGCATGCAAACACTGATTCTCACTCTATTCCAAAGTATTCAAGGAAAAAAGGATGCTGTAAACATGGCAATCTTTGCCATGATCAGAGCCCTGCATTAAAATGTACGTATCCTGTAGAAATGACATCCAAAGGAGCTGAGGCGTCACTTTTCTATCTCCCCCAAAAAATGAAAAAAAAAAAAAAAAACTCTGCCAACCGATGTTGTGACGCTGGCTCGTGTTCAACACCCTCTTCATCTGACAGCATCAAAAGGCAACAAGACAAGTTAAGCAGATCTATCTCGCCTGTTCTGAAGCGTCGTGTGAACCGGCTTTAAAGCTCCTCAGTATGCAGCTCCCCATGCTTGTCTGTGACTTTGTAACCCCTATCACAGAGCACGGCCGTTCCATTTATCTCTGTGTCAGGCTTATTCCACACATACGGTCCTTTTGGTCAGACACATGATTGCCCCCGCTCACAAAGGAACCCTGCTTTTACTTTGTCATCTGGATTTTTTTCTTTGAGGTGATACATGGTAATTAAAATTGGCATCAGTAAGCCTGTGGGTGAGCACACATGTTCTCACATGCATAAACTGGCCGACCCCTGACATTTTCACATATCACCTTTTATGACTTTTATTTAACTTAACTGATTTATCCCACCAGAGAGGGGAACTTGTATATCACTGTTAGAGCACCTTTATACTCATAGTAGAAAGAAAAAGATGAGGGGAATAAAGCTGTTCATTTTTTCAATTGATGAAGGCAAATAGCAAATGTGGCCTTGCAGTGACAGAGAGCAACTGTTGCCTATTATTATGTAAGCACATTGTAAATCACTGTTTGCATAAGTGCTCATAAGACATCACTTTACCTCAATTGCACTCACCTCATTGTGCATGTTTGTGTGTGCAGCAAAAGCATTATTCTTTCATTGACAATTTAGAACCTGAAATTGTCCATTGCTCTATTTAGCTGAGCTGCCTTTAGCCATTGTAAGTACTCTCATTTGCTTACCTTCTCAATAAGGGTTTTTTCAAAATAATCTCGCAGCCTCTACAATAAATTGCGCCTCCTTTCACCAGGCCAAATACACCCTCCCAAAATTGTGGTTTGCAGCAAAAAGCTGTTTTTTCGTCTATCATCAGCTTGGTAACAAGCATAATAAAGTCAAATTAGGCACTGCAGCAATAATAGAGCAGATTGCATACAAAGAGATGGAAAGCAGTGGCATTTGTCAGGGTGACCAAAGACTGGCCGAGCTAATGTCCACACCATCGCACAAGGGGAGATAAGATACATGGTGTTTGAGCGGAAAATTGTGAGTAAATGTCCTGTCAGTGAGGTGATAAAAGTGTTTGCTGACTTTTTGTTGTTGTTCCCGCTCCCTGTTTTTTTTGTTTTCTTCCAGCCTGGATAAGATTCTAGCAGCCATGACCATCGCTGCAGAGAGGAACAACAAAGAGAGATTTGCTCCAATCGTGGAAGGACTGGAGAACCACGAAGCCCAGCAGCTCCAGGTTTGGAATCACACACCAAAAATGTAGTTAACAACAATGTATGATAAAAATCAGACATTCACTATATCCGATGATCTCCTTTTGAAGAATAACAGGGACCTTTATGGTTAAGGGGCCACAACAGTAAAAACCTCAAGTCAAGTTAACTCTTTTTATCCCCAGGTCAAACGGTTTAATCGTCTTTCATCCACATAAAACGTTTACAGCTGAACTAAATGCTGTTTCTCATGGACCAGGTGCAGAGAAAAATAGAGCACATAACAAAGCAATAAACAAATAGAAACATACACAAAGAAAAAGAAGACTGCGGTAGGTGTGCTTCTTATGATTATGAGTTTGAATAGTTATGGAGTAGTTATATTCTATGAAATTAATTTGACATCAGTTTTCTAAATGTGCTACGGTCCTAAAATATTGCACATTTTGTGAATAAATCGGTTTATTTATGAGTAAATAGTAAGCACAGCTGTGAGGATGGACATGTCTTAATTGTCAGTTCAGGGTTGTACCTTAAAATGACCACTAAAAAATCTGAAAATAAATAGACATATTACTGTGTAACCCCCAGATTTACATGACCGAAAACACACAAAAAATAAGCAGTCAGGCTTTTGCCATGCACTGTTTACAGAGACCTGGCTCAGTCTGCTGCCGTTTGCACATATTCTGTCATGAAGACCCCGTTTGAAGCCAAGCGAGCCTTCAATCGACTGCTGTGTCATTGTTAGGCCGGTTGTACTCCAGCTGTCTCCATACATGTGCTTTCCTCATCTTGTCTAACCATCTTTGGTGCACTTGTCAGCCCCGCTGCACTTCCTTTTGATTCTATTGAAATACAGCTCCTTCAACACGGCTTTTATCAAAAACACTTGCTTAAAAGATCACCTCCCTTGAACCATACCACTCTTATTACAAGGGAATGTAAAATAAAATGATTAAAAAGAAGCAGAAATGTTAGGTTCCTCTAAGCTTTTTTTCCCCTTCCTTATTCTTTTTCTCACATTTTCTCCACCTCTCACTACCTTGCTCATTTTTTTTCTCACATCTTACAAATAGTTCCACTTGCTTTAAAAAAATAAAATAAAATCTTCTCTGCTGCTGTCAGGTTTGGTCTCGGGGGAGTCGGTGTAAAAGGGCAACTAAAGCACCATACCTGTCTTAATTTTCACTTGTTCTCTTCAGCAGCAGGAATAACTATACAACAGCAGTAAAGACGCTCCTTAAAACATGGCTTTGTGAAAGCAAAAGCAGGGAATTACTTAAGGAATTACTTTTTTAACTGCAGGGATTTGGAAGTCATGAAGGAAAAGTCATGAAGGAAACTGATGAGGCGGGTGGCGGAGGCGAAAGTAGATATTCTTTTATTAGGTGGCTGTTGTTTTTCCTTTAAATTTTGCCATTAATGAAATGAAGCCCCACTAATTGTGAAGTAAATTAAAATGCTTTGCTGATGCAGGGGGTTCGAGGAAATTAATAGACTTTTTTTATCCAAAACCTGTGATGAGCTGTTGAAGTAGACTTTGCTAATGCGATTAAAATGTGTTTCGCCGTTGTTTAGGCTACACTCGTCTGCTGAGCACAAGAGAAACTCTGCATTTCAACTTTAAAACCGTCCCAGCGGTGGCACTTTTTAATTACGATGTTTGGAAGCCCCCTATGGCACCTCTCTAAACCTAACACAGATAATCCCCCCCCCCCCCTCCCCCCCCAAGTTCCTCGTCCCCAACTCAGCCTATTCCCACCCCACAAAGTATGGCTGAGGTGTGTTTGAGGTGCTTGATGTAAGTATCAATCTGTATGCAGGAGAAGAAACAGAATTTTTCATGATCTCCATGGCTTTCTTCGCACACACAGATTCTGTGAAGATTTGGTGGAGTTGCTTTCATGTACCTGGCCTCCGGTGGATACAGTAAAATGTCAGGTTTCAATATACAGAGATATTGCTCTGGAAGCCCTCGAGCTCTTTCGGTGAACATGGAGAAGTCCTCCATGGTTCTTGTTTCACATAGTCAATGGTGTTGAATCTTTTACTCTAAAAAGCTCGTGCTCTCTCAATGGACTATCTCACTATGTATTTTATATCTGTATGCATACAAACATTCCTGTGCATTCATTTAATCAGACCTGAAGCTCAAAATCAAAAGTATTGAATTGCTGTGCTGATTAAATATGTTCTTAAAGAGTGAAAGAAAGTTCACCCTAGCATAAATACAGATGTCTTACATGGAGGGATTTGTAGATTTGAGTATGAAAACAAAGACTGAAACCAAGGAACTACTACAAGCTAAATCAGGTACCCCTCAAAGAATCCCAGCTGTTGTGGCTCTTATTAATAACACATGCAAGCCAAAAGCATAGGGTCAAGGTTTCAGAAGACAATGTTTCACATCGTCCATGGGAATCCTTCAGCCTGATATGGATTGTCTGTCCAAGGAAAGCTGTCTTATCCATTGCTCGCTCCCCTGAAACACCTTACTGCTCATTATCATTCATCAGCGATTTCCTCTAACCCCCCTGCCCCACCCCACCCCACCACCCTCCTCCTCCTCAACCAGACACACACTCTACAAGGCTTTTTCCTTGCCAATAAATCCATTAATAATGCATAACTAGTCAATACACCTTGACTTCTACGAGCTCTCTCTCTCTTTGCTGCAATGCCTTTTTTCTGTAGTTTGAATATGGAATATTCAGATTAAGGGCATTAGGATTACCCGACAAGTATATATTCATGTTACACAGAGCAAACATGGAGTTGACAAGTCAATCACACAATCTTACATCATAATGTGTAGTGAAAAAATACATAGTTTGTTTCTGATTTCTTATTTGATTGTCTCCATTTTATCACCGTTTATTTTCTCTGTCTGCTCCACAGGTCGCTTGCATGCAGTTGATCAACGCCCTGGTCACTTCGCCCGATGACCTGGACTTTCGGATACATCTACGCAACGAGTTCCTAAGATGTGGCCTCAAGAAAATCTTACCAGTGAGTTGGCAAACTATCAGACAACACATGGTTAAATCAGACAGTTTACAAGTCATACAAGTTCGAGTTATGCTATTCACATACAGAAAGAGGATATGGGCCCATTATTACTGTTTTCCTGTTTCAGTGAGTAAATTCAGGACATTTTAGTCTTTTGATGTTAGGTCTTAAACATAGCCCTGTATTTCTTTGTCAAAACTAAGTATGCCCTCATACTTTTAACAGTACTGATTTCCAGGAAGTTTGAATGCAACATTAAGGCTCATTACTGCTTCCTTTGTGAATGAAAAAATATGCATTGCGTACGTTGTAAAAATGTAAAATCATCATCACCCATATTCTCCTTCCCTGCCGTCCGACTGACATTGTTGTAGTAGTCTTTCCACAAACCAATTCGCACAATCGTTCCTCAGAAAGTTCCACGATTTTCCAAAGTATCATTCCAGAAAATGAGTTCAGAAATATTTGAATCCATTTATGCAATGACCTTGCACCAACCCATACTACACACACACATACTTAAAGCACTGGTCTTATGGTCCATCACCTACTACAGGTAGAGCACACACTCAGATAAACATGCGTGCACAGACACACACAAACTACCAAAAGCAATATTTTAAGACTACCTTTAAAAGTACATCAAGTTTCCACAGACCTTAGGTCATTGACTTAATTCACTTTCACCTGATTCAGTTTGAACATCAAGTACATTCAGGAGGCCCCTACCTGATGAACATAAAAGAGTGTAAAATGAAATCTTCTTTACAAGATTTGAATACTGAATTAGTTAGTTAGCAAATTGGATAAAAGTGCTTTATTACTAACATATGCATTAGCAATAGCTGTGAAACTAGTAATAGCAGTAGTGCCATGTGAAAAATCTGAAGCCTTGCCAGCACCTCATCACACAGGTCGTCCTGGCATCATTATCACAAGCCTCCACATCCTCACACAGGGTGAAGGCAAACGAGCTCCAACTAATCACTCACACCCTCGTTTGTAGCAAGCGGGGTGAACGTGTCACAGAGCCAGTTGTTAATAAGTCATCCCAGCTGCTCCTGTTGATTATTTCTGTCATTACTTAAATTATCTGCAAGTTCTGGCCCCCTGATATAAAGGAGTCTCAGTGTACAGTCATTTATGAGCGCCACGTTCGCTGCTTTTTATTGCCGACATTCAAACTGACGCTCTTTCATGCAATCATGAGTTATGCTCAGGAGTCTGCGTAGCTGTTGGCAAAGAAAAAGTGTACTCCGCTGACAAAGAAAGCCCAATTTGTTTTGTTCTTATAGTCCTTGACACGTGTATTTGGCTCCCCTTCTCTCTCCCCCCCCAACCCACCCCCGCCCTTTTTTGTGGCATTGTGCACCTCCCTCCGAACCAGTGCTGCTTAAGACAGATGGTGCAGCCGAAAACAGTGCAGGGTGATTGATACCTGCAGAAATTGGGTTACATTTGGCCCTGTCTCTGTGTGTAAACTCCACTGTCGGTGATTCATAGAGAAGTGGGAAAGAGCACTGCCTTAGCCCCTCGTGGCAGGAACAGGTGTGCAGGAAAAGAGACTGTCTGGAGCACCATAGTGAGAAGGTTCAGGGCAATCAGTTAGCTGGTACGCTGCAACTAATATTTTAGTGACACAGTTTATATTCATCATCTTATTTTTGTACTAAAACAAAAACAAAGAACGTAAAAAGAACACACAGTGGAGGGACTGTTATTAAACAGTGTGAAATTCATATTGATGCCTCTATGTGATTGCCAAAAGCAACGAGACCATCAGCATTAAGAGGGATTCATTTAATAAAGTTGTTTTTAAATGTGTATAACCAGGTGTTGCCAGATGATGCGATTAACTACATGCTGTCCAACAGCCTTGCTAAAGTATTTTTCACAGCAAAGATTCACATTGAGTGATACCTTGGCCAATAAAAATACAGAAGGGTGACATTTTTTTCTTGTCATACAACACTACTAAAAATGTACAAGACAAGATCAGCAAAGAGATAAGACATGTGTGATGGTCCAAGGGGTCACCAAGTCTGACAGAATATAGAAGTTCCTCACAGGGGCTTTGAGAAAATTCCTGATATAAAGAGTCAAATGTCCAATTCTGTCCAATGCCTATTACAGGCCTTATCAGCATTAACATGATCAAGAAGCTCAGCAATGCACACACTAGGGTAATAGGCTGTATCTGAATTAATTGTTTGTCATAATCTAGATTGCAAGATGACCTTTTATATACACTCCTCATCTTTTCATCGATCGTCTGCATGTCTTACTCAATGCAGGAGCTAAAAGAGACAGAGGAGCTTGACATCCAGCTGAAGGTGTTCAACGAAAACAAGGAGGAGGACTCCATCGAACTCTCCCACCGCCTGGACGACATCCGCGCCGAGATGGAATATCCTTTTTGTCCTCCCTCTTGTGTGCATATACAGATGGGTAGCTCTGCAGAACTCGCATTAAGAGATGAGTGTATACCGCTGAGCTTTACAGACTAAAACCCCCTCATGGTTTGGTTCATCAGAAGAGGATTTGAAGAGCCGCAGCACAATAATCTAGCTCAATTTCTGACCAGGTATTGTGGGTAAATAACCCTGTCTTCCCAACTTCTTCACTTCTTCATCTTTTTGTTTACCCTCCTCTCCTCCTCTTTACTTTTTCTCCTTTGCCTGTATGGTTAAGTAGGACTGTTGCTACAATCAAGAGGGAGATTTCCAACAGACAGATGCTCTCCTGTTCTTACCATTTACGATGCACAGTAGACACTTGAACATTTTTATGTGGGGTGATATATATTATATGATCAAGGTTTCCTCTCTTCCAGTATAATCACTTCTTCTTGTCTTTCCGTGCCATTATAGAAATGTGAATTCCCCCCTTTAGCTCTCTCCACCAATGTCCGTTTAACTCCAGACATGCAGAGTGGAAGTTAATAAGGTGGGCAGTAATTGAGTCCCGAGCTAGAAACTTCTTCAAGCAACCCAGAAGAAGGACCCTTTAATAATTCACAAATCTTCTCCGAGGCTATGAATGAATGGCTGACATTGTGGAACCAGACTCTGACATTGTTATGCAGATGTTCATTCCCACAACCTTTTTCTTCCGTCTAGTCCCGTCAGTTCTCACACTGACACAGAGCTCTGCTGCTCCTGCTTCTGCTGCTGCTGCTGTGACTGACAGTTTCTGTTGACACATGGAAGGTGAGGGGAGGAGGTTGTGTGTGTGCGTGGAGAGAGTGGGGAGGAAAAAAAAGTGCACCTGGATTAATGATGTGCTTGAGCAGGTTCACAAATGAGTAGGCCCAATGTTTGTTTCCAAGGACAATGTGGTATTGATCCCGGAGCTCTGAGCATGATTCGAATGCCTAGGCTACCCTTCGTCCCTTTACCTGCATACACACATAGACACACACATACAGACAGACATGTATGTGCATGCCATCACGCAGCCAGTACTTCTGCTACCTGAGCATTGCACATGTGTCTTGTTTCTCCCCACAGTTTCATGAATATTAACCTGAAGAGGCTCATCTCCTGTCCGGCCCAGGTCCATGTGGCAAGGAGGTGACTCCAGGCCACTTATAAATATTAATGAGCTGTGGAATGGTGATTGATTGACCCCACCACTGACTGGCCTACGTCACACTTGACTGCCACTCATGTTTATTCATTATTTGGAGAGGGAGTGTAAAGACAGAGCGCGACAGAAAAGGATGGAAGAGGAGGGGGACAGGGGTGTCATCGAACGGATTGGCATTCTACATTAGGTTTATGTCTGCAGCTTAGTGATAGATGAAGCTAGTTGGATACTTTCCCAGTCTGAGCTCCTTCTCATGTCCTCTCAAACGCTGCAGTGGTGAGACTATAATTGAATCTCACAGGATTGGTAATTCTCCCAGGCTTCATACTCGGCTAATACAAGGGAGGGAAATGATCCTGTAAAGGGGAGCCCGTATTCCCATCCGTCTCCCTCTAAAAATTTGATATGGGATAGGAGTTTAATTACAGACATTGTTGAAATTAATAGGAAAAGTGTCACACAGTATTTAAAAGAATTGATCCTCTCCTCTCGCAGCGGCTGCAGATTGTTTTGTGTGGATGAGAGCATGGGAGATGGAGAAATGCAAGGATGAGCTTTGTTTTTTTATAATTGAGTAACAAAAAAGAAGGACATATTGATACTCTAATGCGAAAGTCAGCTTGCTTTAGCGGCTAATGAAAGCTGACAAATAGCATTAGGAAGAAAACAAAGCGTTGACAAACTCTTTAGATTAACCTTTGACCCTTCTAATCTCTCATGAGTCTCGGATCCTCAAAACCAGCTTTTATAACATGCTACTAGTAGCAGAAATATTACTGTAGCTGTGGCGCTTTATTGTCTTCATTAAACTTTAATTCTGTCTGAGTCCTTTAAGCTTAGTCACCTAAAAATCACGTATTAAACTGATGTGCTTTTTCCCCATAGCAGAAGGGAGGGGATTGACAACACATGCTGCCACAGTGCTGAAAATGTCACTTGATTGCTTTGCAGTCAGTACATCGGCTATGTAAATATTTTAGCACACTTCATGTTATGATGGCAATCAGGTTTTCATCTCTGCGAGCTTAACAGGGCACTGTCTCCCCTTCTTCTTCTTCTTCTTTTTTTTTCCTCCTTCTAAATGTGTGCACATATCTGAGAGGCTTATTTCACTTTTCCAAACAAGATGAGTCTCCGTTGGGAAATCCTCCTTTCTCAAGCAAACAAATTAAATAGGCTCCAAATCACTCATTTTCCTCGCTTCTTTACTTCTTCGAGCTGCACTTTTAGGAAGCTATTAGAAGTTTGAGCAACACCGATTTAATTACTTCTTAATGAACCTTTTACAACAAAAAGGACAATTAACGCAGACATTTAATTTGGTGAATATGTTTGAATGTATGTGGCCTTCTTCTCCATACACTGTATTTAAAATGTTCTTGTGTTGTTTTTGATTCAGTGATTTGAAGATTTCAAACGTTTTGTGCTTTTATTGAAATCAATCAGAACTAATACAAATTGTATTAAATCCTCGTCAATTGATAAAATAGAGGATATTTGAATATGGAAGCACAAAGAAGAAAGATTCTGATTCAACATCTGTTTTCAATGTCAAAGCCATCACTCCTTCCTCCTGGGGAAAGCAAACACAAGACACATAATCAATACCTTTTGCAAATTTAATAACGTGAATTTTTGCTCCTGAGTGCACGTCAGTTTTAATCTGAGAGCCAAATCTCAGCCAAGCTTTTGCACTGTGAATGATCCCCCCCTCCCCCCCTGCTCCCTTCCCCATCATTCCTGCCTTAAACATTCAAACCAGTGACTTTTTTCATGTAATTAATTCCCTTCTACTCTGAAAGGTTTGGAGTGACAGGTAAACCAGAGGGAGCATTCTTTATTGCCAATCCCCTTCCCCTTATTCGCTGTTTTAGCTCCCCCGAGAGCGAATGGATAAGACGAATCACGTCTCCTTTAGCTTTTGCTCCATGACGCCTGTCAAAAAACCTGAGGAGAGGAACGGGGAAAATAAACAAGTACTTAAAGAAACATAAACTAATACACTTTTAAATGTTTACAAAGAGTTGAAGGCACCTGAACACGAACTCTTATTGTGGTAGTTTTCTGGAGAAGTTAGTCAAAGTGTATCAAAGAAAACTCAAGTTTGTCTTTTTTCCTTAACCGTGATCCTGTACTGACATGAATGAGGTCTACCATCTCCTGTCCAACATGGTGAAAGACACCGGCTCGGAGGCCTACTTCTTGTCAATCCTTCAACACCTATTGCTCATCAGGAATGACTATTACATCAGGTAAGTTGTGTTTGATTTCACTGATGACCTTGTGATGAACTGCAGCAGTTCAGATTGCTCGGATTGTTGAAGCTTTGGGATATCAAGTTGTTCTTAACAGTGAATATGAGGAACATCATCATCATCATCATCGCGTTTATCACTTTCAAGAACTAGTTTTCAGTGGGGCTGCTACACACTGCAATGCATTGAGCGCACCAAAGTGGCTGGGGGTTTGGTGCCTTGCTCAAGGGCACCATGGCAGTACTCGGGAAGTGCCCTGGCACCTCTCCAGCTACAAGACCAACTTCCATATTTTTGGTCCGCATCGGTACCAGAACCGGCGACCCTCCGGTTCCCAGCCCAAGTCCCTACAGGCTGAGCTACTGCCGCCCCAAGATGGAGGTTGATGGAATTCATGGAGATGAAACTTTAAAGTAAAACCTCCCTTTGTCTAGAACGCACAAATTAAAAGAGAGAGGGTAATATTCTGTGCTTTGGAATAATGAAGTACTTTTAAACTGTTGGGTTAGCTTTCTGCTTTGCCTTGGGGAGCAAATACGTCAGCCACTGGGCAGGAATTCTGCGGCTCCTCTGTATGCAAGGACACTGATAAAATCACTGCTGTGTCAGACTTTTTTTTTTTTTGCAGATATAAGACAGAAAAAAAAAAAAAAAAGTTGAAGACGAAGTAAAGATGAGAGGAGGAAGATGAATTTACCATAGACAAGTTGCTGTTCCCTTGGGGTTATGAATAATGTATTCCTCATCTATATGTGGGAAGTGAGAAATAGAATTCGCATTAGCCAGCTACAGCTACAGCCACGTCCACCTCTGCTCCACCGTCCAGGCACTCTGTAAGTCAGCCAGTATGAAGGCATCAGTGACAGTGCTCTTAAAAAGAAATTGGATGGCATTTTAAAAAAGATATCATTTTTCTTTCCATATGGCTTCAATCACAAATACAAGGACAGACCCGTATATATGTGTATACACAAACACTAACACCAGAAATGTATTCTGACTGAGGTATTTTATCCTCAATACATCAAAACTGTGATGTATTGGGGATAATGCTACACTACATGCAACACTACATGTGACTATTTCAAACAGATTCTCTTCATCTGTTAGTGTTTTCATTACTGGGCCTTAGAGAAAGCATATTTCTATGTTGCAGTCAAAGTAAGGCCAATGTGTCATAGTATGTATAATATTTTGTCATCTTGGTACACAACTAATTCAGCTAAGTCAGCTTAGAGATTGGTGATGGATCTAGTTCTATCATTTTCATTTTGGCAGTCAAAGGTTAGGTATGTATTAGAGCCAGACTGATTAACTGTCCAGCTGCTCATATCGGCCGATATTAGCTAGATATAGACTATCAGATCAGCATCGGCTAATTTTATCGCAGGTATGCGCCAATATTACTAGATTGATTTACCAGACAAATAGCATTTCATTTGAGTATTGTTGAATTTAACTAGCAGTTCTGTCACCATCAAGTGTGCTATATGGACTCCAACAAGCATTATCACTCTCCAGTGTCAAGCGGTGATGCACTTACATGTGCAGTTTACTTTCCAGTTGAGCTTGTCTTGTCTACCTTATTCTGTATATCTTTTCCACAAGTGTTTGATAACTGCATTTGAGGGATCAACACAATAAAATGTGTATATCTATATCTATCTATCGCTACAGATTGAACACACAGCAGATCTAAAAAAGATATCGACTGATATTCGGTATCTGATTTTTTCTCACTCCATTATCAATATCGGTATCGGCCCCAAAAATGCCATATCGGGCGGGCCCTATATGAATATGTGACAGATTTTGGCTTCATGATCAACGTAGCATATGTTGGCCCAATATATTCCATCTCCACTCAAATTTGATTTGAATATTAGGAAATAATCTGTATTTAATTCTAATGAATTAAATAATATCATTAGTGTTCTAATATGTCTAAGATGGTAGCCTGTTGCAGTGCTCTGTCTGCTGTCGTTCCTCCTAACACAACATTAGTTGTTGCGCTCCCCTCTGGGGCTTGGTTTATTTTTGATAATTAATCTCTCACTGCAAGCCTAATGAATGGGAGCACATCAAAACCCACCCAGTAAATATAGAGCAGATCTGCTCTTTTGGAGCCGGGTGATATGGGGATTACTCTGGCTATGTGGAGCAGAGCTGGATCAAGTGGCTGTGGCTGCACTGAACTGCGAGCGATCATTGGAAGAAATGAAGGTGCCAGAGTAAAAGAAGAGGTGGGGAATGATGCAGGGGACATATGCTGGCTTTTTGGAGCCTGGCCCTGCCCACTGTGGAGGGGGGCCTGACAGTTCTGGGTCACTCTCTGCGTCTCATAGTTATCTCCACCCAACCCCTATCTGCCTGGTGGTGGCGGAGGATGGAGGACGAAGGAAAAATAGGGCGGCTTATTGAGATAATAATGTGGTGTACACTGGTGACAGTTGTAAGCCGAGTGCCACAGTGCTTAAGCCATGCAGGGCGATGCGTGAGCTTTCACTAGCTTCTTCCCATCACGAGTGGGCGCATCCGCCAGCTCCAGCTTAATGTATGGCATTTCATGCTTTCAAAACAGTGCACCTAAATGCTGATTTATTCTTATTTTCTTTGGCTCAGAATTCTGTGTTCTTTCATATTCCTGTTGAGAGCATGATGCAGCCTGTCCACCCACAAGTTACCGACTCAACCTTTGAAATTACGGGCAACAGAGTCATACCTTGAAAATAAACTCCATTTTGGTTTCATGTGGTGTTATTTTTAAACAACTGCATACAGTTTATTTTTCTTTGAACATGTGGCTTTTATCTTTCTTATTTCAAATAAATCATTTTTACTGTCGTTTGCAATCTTTCTCATAAGTTCAAACCATCACTAAGGCTTTTAAAACACCTTTCATTCCTTATCTAAATCAAAGTTGTTAACATTTTTTATTATATCTGGGTAAAATGTGCAGATGCAAGAAGGACATTTCCTGCTCTGTCTTTAAGTATAGTCAGAGAGCTGTACTCGACAGTATATTTGTGCTTTGGGACCCATAGAAGAACACTGTGTCTACTCTGCTCCCACCAGAACACTGTTTCATATCTAAAAATGAGATGAAAGAGTTGATTGTGATTACTGAATCAAAAGGCTGTCCCTGTTCAAGCTGCTGATACGGTCATCCTACTTGTAATATTTCATCTCGCTCCACCCAAAGTCCAGATTTCATAATACTTCGCCAGAAATGTGATTGCTCAGCAGTTCAAGGAAACTGTAACAATTAGTTAGCAACATCCACAAGCACTTTAATTTGAAGCTAACACTAGTTGAGGGAATTATTATTTTATAAGTAGATTTGGGTATTAATGAGGATCATTACAGATCTTTTTTTTGTCACACCTCCTCACTCAGTTCAAATCCTACCTTCCATTTTAAAATAATTGTAGCTCGAGTCTTTGAATGAATAAAAAAGTTTTTTTTCCCTTTAGCCGATTTAAACATCAACTTCTGGTCAATGTCATGCCTAGAAAATCATTATTTCTCAGTCTGGGGCTCAGCTTAAGATGGCATTGTATTTGCTAAATGTCACTTGCAATTAGAGTTGATAATGTTACCGAGAAAAGGTCACATACCAACCTGTGTGGCGGAACGGGACTCTGGGGCTGAAACACACACCCCCGCCTGACAACACTGAGCGCTCAGTCACACTCCTAACCGGCCGACATGTTTTCCTGGTCATTGTGCTTTCAATTACACACATTACACTGATTAGATTTACATTTCACTTTTTATGGTGGCTCTAATTGGCTGAGATGATTGCAAATTAGGCAAGAGGGCAAGCGTAGCCTTGGCTACCGTCTGTCACCTTGAAATGGACGGACTAACACAGACTTTTGGTTTTGTGTGCCCATTAATCTGCTAATTTCATGATTGGTGTGAGGCGAGTGATCAAATTTAATAGGGTGCCTATTTTCTCCAGCAAGCACCCTTTTTGACTTGGCATTTTGTGACCTCTAGCTTGGATAAGGGAATCATTTGTGGTTAATTAGCCTTGTAAGGTTTGTGTCACTCATATCTTTTTTTGTGGTGTGTCTAATTGTTCTGCTTTATGTCTTGTGACCCCTCAGGCCTCAGTATTACAAGGTGATAGAAGAATGCGTGTCCCAGGTAGTCCTGCATCGAAGCGGCATGGACCCGGACTTTGGCTACAGCAAAAGACTGGATGTGGACTTCACTCACCTGATTGGTACTTTTTGCATTGCTTCAGATGAACTCACTATTAAAAGTTTAAAAAGTATAATAAATGTCGTCAAGACTTCTCCTATAATGGAATAAACTGAAATCGTCCTCAGAATCAGATATTTTCCTTTGAAACTCCGTGCCGCAGGAGGTGCATCACCGCTGTTGCTAAAAATGTTTTGATATCTTGCAGTCATTCTCATTATCCTCCCAGATCTCCCTGAGATTCCTCTGCCAAACACAACACCTGCAGTGGCTTGACATATAAGATTCGGGTCATCTAATTATTGATGAATAATACATTCTCTGTGGCAAAATGAATGCTGTTGCTTCGGAATTATTTTAAATGTCGTTTTTCCACAGTGAAGGTGTCAGTCAGTCGTGTTCCTTGCATTATAAAGAGAACATCTATTTGCACTGCATTACTAATGGACAGATTTATTTCGTGCAGACAACAGAGAGAAATAACACCGTTTTGTCTCCCTCTGTCGTGTCACAAACAGTTCTGTGACTTTCCAACAAAGGGTCATTAAAAGTTGCCAGACCTATCGACAGAGGACTGATGCAGTATCTAATAAGTGTTCTCACTCATTTTACTGCAGTTTAATTAGTTAGTAAAAAAGTTACAAGGATGGGTTTTGTAACATCCACACAAAAACCGTGGGCTTTGATGCCACATCCGAATGTTTATTTGAAAGCAGCGTTCCTTGTTTTTCTACTTCTCACATCATGGTGTTGGCCCCGAACAACAATACTGTTTTCTGTGGGAAAATGTGTCGCATGATGTGTGATCTAACAACAATTAACACTCCAGACACTTTAGGCTTCAGATGATTATCGACAGGGTAATTGTACAATAAGCGATTTGTGTGTACACTGAGATTTTACAGAAAACAGTTAAACAGTGAATTCCTTGACTTTAGGCTCCAATCAAGATTGTTAAGGTATGGAGTCCTACTATTTAAGGACACCTTTGTTAATAGAGTAGGATGAAGAGAAGAGGAGGGCAAAATAGAAGCACAAATGCATGAGCCAATAGTTGCACAATATGATTTATTTCAGCGAATGTTAGGCCGTCATTGAACACATCATGAAAACACTTTTCCCATACTTGTCCCCTCTTCACAAGGTTAACACAGCAGTTGCATCAGTCGCCACTACTGCCCATTTTTGTACTTTGTCTGCTTTTCTCCAAGGGCGGATATGTCGTTTATTTTCCATTTATTTAATGATTCCCTTAGTATTACATTTCATCACAATCTATATCAAACTACTTTTAATTGAGGACACATGTAGGTCCATTTAAGCACGAGGTATCTCATTTGTAGTTTAAAAAAAATATATACTTAGTCATTGCGCTGATGTGCTTATATGATCTGTGGCATTTTAAGACCACCTTACTGCCCTAACAGACTTTTAAAAGAAGGAATTCCAATCATAAGAGCTTAAAGATGCTTAAAATCTCACTAGAGCTAATGCTGCATGTCCCACCCAGTGCTACTTCAGAGGTCTCTCATCACTATCGCTGTCTTGTCTTGCAGATCAGTGTGTGGACAAAACCAAAGTTGAGGAGAGTGAGCAGAAGGCTGCAGAGTACTCCAAAAAGGTGAGACATTAATCACTCCCAACAGCCCCCCCTTGGTTGGCCGACTCCCATCAGGAAAGTTTTTTCTCCCTCAGAGCTCCCAGACAAGCTATTGATTTTCCATGCCCTGATCAATAGCTGGCTGTGACGCTACATGATCCGTATCAGCATTACAAGAATCAATGCCGATCTTCTGATGTATACTTATTTGTGCACCGTGCCAGGGGAGAGTTAAGTTATGTGAGGGCTCTTTTTGTGCATTTTAACCAGGCCCTTTAGGATTTATCTCTTTATCTTACATTTCCCTTTAATCCTGTGATATCTATTCCTTTTTTGCTTTATTTATTTATTATGTTTTGTTTTGGGCAAATAGAATAAACAGTATTTTACTGTAAAACCTTGCCTCAAGCATACCATGCATGATATTTAAATGCATCGTCTTGCGTCACTGCCACTGTCTGGCACACGAAGGGGGTCCAGGATATGTTAGTTTCTTAAGAGTCTTGTCCCACCAGCAAACCACGCACCCTGCTGGGCCGGTGAAGTCATTGTAGCGACAGGGTTCGTTTTCTGCAAAGGTTAGATCCATCATCATACATGAAAGCCAGGCCTGAAAGAAAGACAAAGGACAACAGGGCTCTAGGGCCATGTGAGCTATGAATAGAAATCGGCCAGAGAGTGTAAGACGGCGTGTTTCGGTGTCTGTTGATGTGCCCTGTGGCCGTTCTCCGGAGACACCGGGCCGCTCACCAACCTGAGTGTGTGTTTGTTTACATCTTTGTACAAATATTTGTTATGTGCACATAGACATGCTTGTGCCTCTATTTCTTTCAGTTTGATGAGGAGTTCAGTGCACGGCAGGAGGCCCAGGCTGAATCTCAAAAGAAGGAAGAAAGAATCAAAGAGCTGGAGGGGAAGATCCAGGCCCTGGAGTCCCAGGTAAATCCATAAAGAAAAATCCCACCACTCTGCAAAACAGTGTTACATTCCCCCAGAGATCTTTCACATTGTACGGCTTCCAAAAAAAGCACGAAGAGAGGAGACAGTTGAAAAAACTTGTCAAGAAGCCCTTTTAATCCGCTTTTAAAGTGAAAAACATGTCATACAATCTTACACAGTATGAAAAAAAAAAGTTTTCTTTCAGATCAAGGTAACAAGAAGTAATGGCACCACTCAAAAAAAATGGGCTGATTTGGTCAGAAGGATACTTTTCAAACCCACTTATAGATGTGCTGCGGCTGTAAGTGGGAGTTATCACCCATGAAGGAAGATTTGATTTAATAAAGGGTCAATCTCCTTCCTTAAGTTGTAGCTCTTTTTATGCGCGAATTGCTCTATTGAAGCTTTTCCTATGTAATTCTATCATCAAAGAGATGGATTGCATTTCCTTTCCTGGTCTCCACATCATTTCTTCCCAGGCAAAGCCTTCCGTTTTGAGCGCAGAAAATGACTGCTATTTCCCCCTTAACCCAATTTCAAACACTTTAGTACTGTCTTGAGACAAAAGGGCAGTTTGCCTCCCTGCTTAGAGAATTTAATATAAACCAGCGTTGAAAGACAGCATAGCTACATTTGAATCGAAGATTGCCTTTTTCGTTCAAACATTCATCTCTGGTTGCCTGTATTGGCACTCCCTGTCTGATAAACTGCACCTGCAACACTGGTAGATTTTTTCTCTTGTAACATTTTGCTACTTTTGTCCTTTTTCTATGATTCTTAGATCCACAACAAATGCTGTGTTGTGGCTAAAGCTTTTGGCTGTTGTCCTGGCCGTAGTCACAGTTTTTCTCTCCCAAAACTGAATGTGTGTACGGGTCTCACCCCTGCACTTTATATACCTGACTGCTGCATCAGCTTCTTCTTCATTTTTTTTTTTTACATGCATTTTTACCCAAACTAGTTCATCACTCATCTTCCAGAGACTACCCTCCTGTCTTAATGAGACCATAAGACTCTGAATGTCCTCTCCACCTGCTCTGCTTCCTCGCTGCTTTTTTCTCCCCCTCGCCCTCTCTCTCTCTCTCCTTCTTCCACCAAACAGTACTGTCAGAGCCGGATGCATCAGGCTGTGTTACCTTAGCATGCCCTCTTTCCCTTGTTGGAGCTTTTTATGTTGTTTCCAAGTGTTTTCTTCCCCGTAACACACCTCCACCTCCCCCTCGCCCTCCCCTGACAGGCCTCTGTCTTTTGAAGACTGACTGACTGCTGTGCATTAACAGGTAGAGCGGAGCAGGGGAGCCCTGGAGAGTCAAGCCCTCTCTTCCTTTGTTTGTCTGAATGCTCCTTCAAAGAGCGGTGACTGCTTCAGAGCGGCACATCAGTCGACATTAACCTCTGCAGGATAATATGTAATTTCTTTGGCACAAACCTGCATGAATATGGCCGTAAGGACTTTATCATATCCCCTGTACATCTTGACAGAACATACACGTAAAGTATATGCACCACAGGGCCCTTACTCTGTGGGAGTTTAAACGGGCATCACTAATTCGCTTGCTCTTCATTAGATTAGATTCTTGGGTTTACAGGGTTTATAAAGAAAAAGAGTAGTCTCTTATATTTTATTTCACACAGGTTTCCATATAGACAATACAATTCCTATCTCTAACAACCCAACAGTGTCATCCCCTCAGACAGTTGTGCTTTTGTTTCTTCAGGAAGACAAGGCTCAGATAGTGTCTCTTTCATCCTAATCCGTGTTTGACACACTGCTGCAGAATTCCATTAGCTGTGAGAGCACCCACCCTTTAATTCGTCATGCGGACTGGTTGTCAGTTTGTCCATCAAAGCCGCTGCACTATCGCTGCCATTTAGCCTGAAAATAAACGAAGTGGGAGCTAACTCTCACCTTTCATCTCCCAGATATGAAAACATGTGCATGCCTGAGTCACCCCCCATCACCTTATTTGTGAAGAAACAAATTTAATGAGAGTCTTTCGAGGGGAACTTTGCCTTTGTAACGAGCGGCCTATTTGATGTGTCTGTTTCATTATCCCTCAATCGAGTTGAGTGGAGCCTGTAAACATCCACACAGGACACAAATCATAACAAGTGGAAATCATCCACCCTTCCCCAAAACTTTGCCTGCAACCACTCAGGGTTGATAAAAAAAAAGGGAAGCTTTTCATTGAATTGGCTGTGGATGTGATGAATAATGTAGCACTGCAGTGGTACACTGGAGCACTCTGCGCCATCCCATTAATAGGTTTTAACAACCTGGCGGTGTAGTAGCTGACCCAGCTGTGCCCCAAGAGAGGCTGGAGGTGTACTGGACCATTTTCTCTCTCTTTTACCGCCAGGCTACCTTCCGCCCTGGATGATTACAGAGTTTGACTCAACTGATATTGACAGCACAACTCACAATAGAGAGATAGAGCCAAGATTTGACTATTTAAATCCTCGACACACATCCAGATGTCTTACACATGAATCCTTAACATAAGCAGTTTAAAAAGAAATGCTGCTCATACTGTACTATACCTGCTTTAAATATCTCCGCCTTGCTCTTTTAAACTTAGATATCTCAAAGCCTCCAACTTTTAATCCCTAAGGAAAGTAACTTCGTCTTTGCTTTAAATATTGCACTTTACTTCCATTTTCTGGAATTCTTGCAAAAAGAAAGTTCTTTTTAACCCACTCCACTAAAAGTTTCCATCTTCTTTTTCCATTATACACATTAAATATTTAGTTCTCTATAGTCTATAGTAAGAGAGGCTCTGTAGGAATAATTCCCTAAAAAAAAAAAATACAACATCTCTGTTACTGAGGAATTATGCTCCGATCCTTTCTTTTGGCAAGGTCGCGAAAGAGAGAAATATCAAAGCAAAATGGGTACATTTCTGAAACACAGACTGCAGTGTGAAATCAATGCCCATCACACATCTGAGAGTGTTAAGTTGAAATGTATTTTGCAATGCCAAAAAAAAAGGGAAAAAAAAAAAGGGAAATAGAAGAAAGGCTTGGAAGGTGCACTGACTGTCAGGGATGCTGTGCCTTGTTCCTTTCATGCTGCAGTCAGTGCTCTACACTGATGCTCTTTTGAAGGTAGATTACATCTTGTTTTAGGTGTAAAAGTACAGTACACTCTGCCTTTTGCACGTCAAATAGCTCATTCAGACAAAATGGGAATATAACATTGTGATTCCATTGTCATTAACTGTGTAAGGGACGTCCTCTTTCCCATGCTTGCCTTTTTTTTCTCTGTCTTCTTTTTGTTTGCTGTGAGTACCGTACCTGTTCTCTTGTACTAGTGTTCTCCTTCTTCTTCTCTGTCTGTCTAACACACCCCCATTTGTGCCTCTCTGTTGCCCTCTTTTGTGACTTTGTGTGTGCCCATGGTGTGTGTCTGCTGTATGTGAATGTGTGTGTGTGTGTGTGTGTGTGTGTGTGTGTTGTATCTGCACAGTTAACTATTGAAAAAGACAACCTCAAAGAGGCTCAGACACTCATCAAGGAATATGAAGCCAAGGTGGGTGTCCTCTTTGCATGCATGGCCCTTTACATAATCTCACATTTGATCACCATCAAATCAAAGTTATGTGGTAAACGATTTGGATTGTTTTGCTTCAAATCTTTTATTTTTTGAGAAAGACTCAAACTGATTGGGCGACTGATTTAGTCACCTCTGTTCTTCTCTTTGCATGTGTGCCCCACACTCCATGTTGAGCAGAATTATTCAAAGCCGCTGCGTGCTTGACACGTTTGTAGATTCAAGTTATAAGCGCCATGAAATAATCTGCAATGCTTCTTTTCATCATAGAGAGATCTCAAACTGTCAAACTAAATCAATGTTGTAAATGTTTGCGCTGGTTTGACACCACACTTGATGAAATACTTAGTGTGTTCAAATTAATCATCCATAAAAAAAAAAGATCACATCAAAAAGCCCTCTATTTCAAGACATTTATTCTGTTGTAAGCAGTTGAAATCTATTGTAAACTCTAAAGGTTTTCACATTTCCTGCTCGTCTAATGCAATTTTCATAAGTAAACACTTCGTGATTGAATTCCTCTATCAGAGATGAGATTGGGGCATAGATTTAATCACACAGCGTTCAGAGTTAATTACCTGCCAATGCTGACCTCCCCATTGACTCCAGAAGACTATGAATCCAAATTGGATGGGTTGGATTTCATATTAGTCCTGACTTTTACTTAAATCTGAAGCTCCACATGGGTTCAGAGGAGCCAAAAAGCATTAAAACAAGTGCACAAGCTTTTGAGAAACAGAAGATTACCACACGCATGATAGAGATCAACAAATTTAACAGAAGCATATTTAAAAAGACAGCCTTTGATGGATTTAAGAATTCATTCAAAATGTTATGCGGTAGAATAGCTGTGTTTCTAAATATGTGCGTCAGTAGATTTGTGCATGTGTTTTGCATTCTGTGTCTGCTGGTTCAGACCACGCAGACAGTAACACATACACATGTATACAGTAGGCTACATTATCAAAACCCAATAAGAATTCAGTATGAAATGAACATTATAACTGAAGTCATGATACACCATTGTTACATGATTTACATTTATAACTCTTACACACTTCATGGATCTTTTTCTTTTTCATTGTGTTACCTGAGGAGGAACACCAGTGGCAGTGATATTGGATCCCTAGGGTTCTGTGGACTTATTACTATTGGATAAATCAGCATGCTGGAGAGAGAGAGAGATGGAGAGAGAGAGAGAGAGAGAGATAAAGACACGAGGGCCCTTGCATACGGAAACAACTGCGCTCTAATTTAGCAGCTAATTTGCTTCCATTCTCTCAAATTAATCTTAAAAGAGGAAACGGGCCACGGAGGGCTCCAGATTGACAGACATGTAATCATTCGATGTGGATATTCACCGAAGGGCTCTGGGTGATGTATGTGAGAAGCTCCTTGCAGAACACCTTCTTAATTTTGGCCCTAATAAACAATTTGCCAATGCCATTATGTAATGAAACACAACTTAATGCCTGTCAATATGAAGCCTATCACATTTAACGCTCACAATCAAGTGACTGGGGGAAAGCCCGTAGTGGGGAATTGGTTATGGAAGTGGAAGTGATGCTCTTCGGTGAGATCTGGCATTTAATCAGCTTTATAAATCTACGCCTGTCTAATCTTGAATGTCTGTAATTTTGTATTTGCATAACTTTTTCCTACACATTTTTCAGTTGGCATTATCACTGACTACCTGTGTATGTGGTTTGTGTGATAGTGCAGACATGTCGCAGGACAGATAGACGTTGCCTTATCAGCCCCAGGTCTAATTACTTCCCTGTCTCCTGTTTAATAGCCTGCCATTGTGAGGACTCATGAAGAAGATTTGATAAGAAAGCAACGTTCTTGTCTTTTGTACATTAAAACAGTAGTGTATTATAGGTTTGACAACATTTTGCTCAGACTTTTCGTTAATATCCACAGGGATTTACAAAAACAACACAAATGGCTACTCACAACTTGTAAAGCAACAGATTGTTGTCATTTTCTTCTGGCTTTATGGTTAATATTAATCAATTAGCTCTATATATTCATATATGGATAATGTAGTAGTTATTGTGGACAGTTTGACAAAATTACTTCATTTCTTAAAAGAAGAAAAAGATGAGTTTGTAAAGATGAAAAAATCAAGGCACTCTTCTCAATTAAGTAAAAAGCCTTGATTCAATTGGCTATTTCATCATAGAAATGTTAAAAACAAGGTAAGTCTTCAAAAAGCTGCGTATCGACCCATGTGTAGCGACACAAGCAGCCTTCTTCAGGGTGTATTCCTCAGCACACAAACAGCCACTTAAATACATCTCATATAATTAAGAGCACCTGAGCAGGAGGTGAATGTAAGGGTACAATCACCAAATAACCCCCAACACATGTAAAAACAGGAAAATAAGGGAACTACTGTAAATAGGTAGGAAAATGTACACATAAAGAGACACGTTTACATATGAGAAGGAAACAACAGTGTGAAGAGCGAAAGAACAGAAACAGATCATACAGCCACAGTAATCAAGGCACCAAACATCATAAACATGTACACAGATGAGTTATAATTGATTAACTGAAACTGTTCTGATCAATCTAACATGTTATGAATATGAGCTGCACAAGTGCTGATGTCAAACACTTGATACTGTACACAACCATCCTGTCAAGGCCTTTTCCTAAACTTTAGAACTTTGTACAGAGTCACTGTTTTTAAGTCACCAAAAACCTCATCAGTGAAACCAATATACTTTGAGAATATATGTGAAGATATACTTCACTCAACATTGCAATCTGTCACTATAAAAAAATAGGAATCATTTACCAATTAGTAGAGTTTATTTTTAGCTTCTAATTCCCTCTTGTTTGTCTCAATGCACGCATCGTGTTCATGTGTGGAAGTGTCAATAAACACTATCAACAGTTTGTACATCCATGGTGGAAAAACTTAGGCAGAGCACTCTTAATTTCATTTAACAAGCTCAACTTTTAAAATGAATCTATGATGATCATAATAAAGTTATTATTTCAATGAGACAATATCTGGTTATATAATAAAGGAAAATGAATCTCACTGAGACTCAGACACCAACCAAACAGCTCCGTATAAAATAAAGACAAATGTTGCATCTTGTTTTTCCCATTTAAAAGACCCAGAGCAAAGTCAAGTTGGCAAACACATTCACAAAATTTGTTGCCAATATGCTTTCATCTTCTTCTTTTTGGCTCGTAAATATGTGACAACAGCAATGTAGATGTCCCTCTAATGTTGCCTTAACTTGTAAGCAACACTTGCTGAACCTGGAAACAGTAGCCACAGAACCCTGCAACAAGCTTGTTGACTGTTTTTTTACACATACTCTCTTCTCTTGTCAAATCATATGGCAAATAACTTGTACACCAACAATTGTAAAACAAGGTTTTTAACAACAAAATAAACTTCTTGAATGGTACAATCCAAACATTTACCCTTTTGACTGTTGCATCAGATTGAGGTTTAGACCATCATTTACATTTCTTCCCTATATTTGCAGATTGCAGCTGGTCCAACAGCACCCGGAGCGCCAGTACCAGGGGGTGTAGCAGCTCCACCCCCTCCCCCACCGCCTCCTCCACCACCTCCACCAGGCGGCTGTCCTCCCCCACCTCCACCTCCTCCTCTCCCTGGCCATGCCGGCATGCCACCGCCGCCACCACCACCTCCGCCCCCTGGAGGAGGACCTCCACCTCCCCCACCACCTCCTGGTTGTGGACCCCCACCTCCTCCACCTTTCTTCGGGGGCCCCGGTGGGCCTCCACCACCTCCTGCACTGCCTGTTATCAAGCTGCCTTATGGACTGGAGCCCAAGAAGGCCTACAAGCCTGAAACGGTGATGAAGAGGGTCAACTGGCACAAGGTATGCTTACCTAAGATATGTATGGATATTTTCACTCATAAGATAAGGGACTATAATATAAGGGGAAATATTATTTCACAATTCAAATGAATTTTAATGCAATCTTCTTACAATCAAGCCGGCATTTAGCACTTGCCTCGGAGAGTTATTGAAGTAACCCGTCACTTAATGTAGATTAACATGTGCTCTATTCAAATATATTCAAGGCAAACATTCTTTCAGGTATGGTTACACCGTTCCACTCTCTGCACTCATTTCAAAGCTTACAACAGTAAACAATTTTCATTGCTTAAATGTCCTTGAATGTGCGCATTCTGAGCATAATTGAATGAAGACTGGGTTGTGAAAGGTACCACCACATTTGAATACAATTTCAATAAGAGATTCTCTTGCATGTGGGCTCTATTTTACCACAGATAATTTATCCATCACCTCAGGACTTCTTGGCATTAATTTAATGGTTCTTTGCTGACGCTCGTGTGACCTTGTGTTCAAGCCCTTAATTACTGACAACAACCAAAACATCAGACTAGTGCTTTTGACATCATTTTAGAGTTGCATATTTTATTTAATGGTCTTAGTGGAATGAAGTTATGTTCTCAAAAGGAATTTTGAATGAGATTTCTCAGTGTGTTGAAGGTGATGTAGTAATGGCTTCACATTCTGTCTTTTTTCAAGTAAACAAATAGGGAATGTTGTGTATTCTGCAGAAAATTACATATCCACCATCAAGTCACTAAATTGCATGTATAAATGATGGAAAGGCATCTCGAAATGCAAGTCTATGTTGACTATTGCATTATACTGTAAGCACCACATTACAGGTCGCATTTCTGTCACCTCAAGGAGTCTTTAAAATGCCAGTATGTAAATGCATGACTCTGTGTGGGAGTTTCCTGAGCAGTAAGGAAAGATATTAATAGTCATGTGGCAGTATGAAATATCAATCCTGTTGTGCACACTGGATTGTGCAACAATATCTGTGCATTGATATTTTAGAATATAATTTGCAATTTTGTTGTGTGTGCCGTATGTAGTGTGTATATAATTTGTGTGCAAGCAGTTGCTTGCATATTGCTGTGTCTAGAAAGCAGAAACAAGTTAATGTGCAGGAGCATTAACCTTGCCTCCACAGGAATTGTAGTTTGGTGATGCAAATGAAATTCATAACCACCTGAGGAAAAAACAATCTGTGTCTCTTGTGCCGATTAAGTGGGACAGGAGTCGTCTGTCTTCTCTCTGTGCAGCAGATGGAAGTAGGGGACTACCAGGAGCAGCGATAGATGGGCTGCATAAAGAAGTTGTTATTTAGAGATACTTGATATCACCTCTATCCGCCACCCCATGCATGTCTGACAAGACTATGAGTCACTTAGATTTCATTGAGAGAAAGAGGACTTTCCTTTATTGTGAACAAAAAAGGTATGCAGTTATTCCCTAAAATTAAGTTTAATACGTAGCCACCAGGGCAACTATGGGTTCTTGTTTCCTTATCTGTAAATATCTGATGACTACTTTCAAACTTAAAAACATATCTACCCTATGCTAACGTACAGTGTATAAAGTGACATCGTCACACTCAGCTTTTAAATAGGAAGTAGGACTATTTGTACATTTTCAACTGCAGTACAAGTCCTCTAGTCAAGCTGGAGATGGCGTAGCATTCTCAGTCAGAAGCAGTAACACAAGGCACTCACATGGGAGAAGATTGGCTCAGGCACACACTGGGAAATGTCAGCTTTGTTTAAGTGCTAAATGCATTTTAAATCGGCTTGAGTTATTTCTTCCCTCAGTGTACTTCCACATTTGTGTCAGTGATTCCCACTAGAAATTATTAGTGAAGATTAAGCATGGGACTGTCCAAATGCCAGAAATACACAAAACTCATGCATTTGTGTCTATTTTGTATGCAGAGCCCATGAAAAAACAAGATTCATATAATCTCAACGTGCTAATTAAGGGTCTCTGTAAACATATGGGAATGGTAGAACAAAAGGCAACAGGGATGCAATGGGATTAAGAAAATAAAGTCTGCGACATAAAAAAATAAATCTCCTTATTTAACTGAACATCAGCTCACTAGGGGAAAAAGTTGCAAATTCCTATACTCAAACATGGAGAAGACATCTTTGTTTTGGTTGAGTTCAGCAGAAAAAAAAAAACAGCTAAACATCTGTTTATTGGCTGTGTTTGTAGATTATTTTTTCACACAACTAATGACTAATACTAATGACTAATTTGGTTATTCTGTTCGTCAACATTGTTTACAAGACAACTCTTTGTTAACCAGTAATTTTAGACAGACATGGATAACAAAGATTGGGTCGTTTGATTTTGATGACTTTTTCAAAGGCCCATTTAACCTAATTATCATTCATTTAATCTGAAAACTTAGTTGGTCACTTTAAAACACTTTGTAATTTTCTTTTATCACAAATCAATGACAGAAACATCTTTATTATCTGTAGTTACCTTTAAACAGAGACGTCTGACGAATCTTGCAGTGTGCCACAGGGCACTTGTCTCAGCCCCCTTATTTTGTCATTGCACATTCTTTTATTGGGCAGTATCTTCAGATAGTCTCATGTTACATTACTCAATTATAAATATATATATATTTTATTAGACAGTAAACATACATGATAATCATTTTTTACTGAAAATTCAAAATCAATACGCAAATGTATATTGCATCTTAACATCAGAAATACATTAAGACAAATCCTTTAGCTGTCAGTTTCTTTGTGACTTTTGACTATATTGACTTTATATTCAGGACCTCAGTGAAGAGAGACTGATCTCTGCCTGGACAGGAAGGTTTGAATGTTTTGTGTCATTATCTTCACTAAGACGACAGTTGTCATTTCAAAGCATCCTTGATTAGGGTGTTTTACATTGTTTTTTGTATTACTGTGAACAATCCCAAACCATAAAAACTAAGGTTGGTTAACTAGTGAACTATTTTGTAGGGGTAAAAAAATATGTTTCTCAACCTACTGATAAAGATTTAGGGGGGAAAATCCATACAGGACACATTATTATACGCGCCTCAAAAAAACATGATTATCAGCTTTCACATTTGAAACATAGACAGAAAACTTTATAGTTTCAAGTTATGTCTTTTTCTACTTAGATGTTTATTTGTAACATTCATTTTTCAAGCACAACATCATATAGATATAGTACCTAATGCTTTACAGAGTAAGAACACAAGAGAATACGTAAATAAGCAAATAAAGGCAGGTGGCATTCATACATTATCATCTACACAGACACACATTTAAAAACTCTGATCAACTGAAGCACAACATTTACAAAGCTACAATCAATACACTCAATTGATACACATATCAAATCTACAGGACTTTTCAGGTTTGAGCTGCATAAATGTTGAGTGCTCTCTTGGCAGAATTTGAGAGAGGATATTTGCCCTGTAAGCAGCTCATTTAAGATCCATGTAAGCCAGGAGCAATAGTCAAGCCTGTAGTGAGCAACTGTTTTCACTACTGGGGTGATGTGGTTCTAATTGTATTTGACTCTTGTCAGGGATCCGTCATAAGCTTTTGCTGGAAGTATTTTCAGGCTATTTTATTGTGGAATTCAGCAGAACAGATTTTCAGATCAATCTTAAAATAGTTTTCTTCATCTCCTCTCACTTACAGCAGTCCTAAATTCTAATTTGCAACGTCTCTTCATGGAACTTAAATTTTCCAAGAAAATACTCTAGTTTTCAGATGTTTACCAGTCCCTCTGTTTTCTGTGAAATTGTAGTTAAAAGCAGAAACAAGATCCTCACAGCAAGTGTAAGAGGGTGATGATAAAGTGTGTCGCAGAGAACAGAAAAGGGGATGAATATTTCAGTGGAGTTGTTACTGATGTACCAGCAATTCTACTTGGAACAACACTTTTTGTGTGGCACAGTAATGATCCAACATAGCAACAAAAGAGTACTAATGACTCTAACATCAGTATCCTGGGAGATCGATGGGATGGGCTGACCGATGCACGGTGAAACAGGTCAAAAGGACAAAGTAGGTTAATGAAAAAGACCCTTTAAAGACACTGATCTGAAAGTTCAAAAAGGCCTAACTGCTATCATAATGGTAATCACACCAGTCTAACAGAGTGTTTATCATGATTTTTTTTTAATGGTCTGGCAGGCATTCTCAGTATAGGGACCAAGCTTTCAGAACACTTTCTTTCTTTGATTATATTGTAAGTATGCAGCATGTGTAAATATTTAGTTTATTAATTATACCAAAGACAGACTTCTCGATTATTTTTTACACTCAGTCTTCCCTTTCCTGCCAATCCAACATCCTCTTAAACAAAATATTCAAAAGTTGTTTAATGCAACATTGTGCTATTTAAATACTTAAAAAAGGAGAGGTGGAAAAAGGTGATTGTAATACGTAACTGTGAGCAAAGAATAGTTTAGTGCCTAGTATCATACATATTTTAAGCCCCTCCAGATAAGCATGTAGACACATTCACATTATAAAGTTGGAGTTTGTTGGCACATAAAGTCAGCAGTGCATCCCTTCAATTGATAGGTGATGTGAACAATGACACATAGTTTAGTAACGATGGATTTATTAACACTTTGGCATTTTAAAAATCTTTTTTCATTATTGTAAGTATGATCATTATTATATAATTATGATTGTTTTTACAAATGAAGACGTTTTGACGTCACTGACATGACACAAACAGCTTGCTAGGACTTTTGAGTGGTTGGTATGAGAGCAAATAAGAGCACAGAGCCACTTTGTTATCGACACTCAACACCAACAAACCCCTTCATGTTGAAAGTTTCATAAACGTTCCATTAAGGCACCTATTACCGCCATCACAGGACTCTACAGCACTGTCACACTTATTGCGGTTACTGTATGGCCTTGGGAATTATTGCCCAGCATCTGCTGGAACTCTCTTGTCTGTATTGCATAAGTGTTGCACTTAAACCCTTCTCTGTTTGTGATTACCATTGTTTCAAGAAGGTTAACAGCAGCGACGCAAGAGGCCAAGTGCAAGCCCAGGTTTTGATAAAATACTACAACAGTGTCATACTGAGAGCTCTCAACATAGCACTTCATCTGATGTACAGCAGATATACTGTAGTGTGGTGTCACACGCTTAATTAGCTAGTAATACCAGCAACATATAGGAGCTATAGGTTGATGTGTAAACTCCTCTCTCTTGTTTACTGAGAGGTGTGGAGGGAATGACAGAGAGAAAGGGAGAACTCATCCTCATGGCCTACTATCACAGCTCTGTAAGTGTACTGTAGGGGCTTCAGTGGTTTTTGGAAGTTTTGCTGTGTCGGGGTAGTTGAGGCAAGAGTAGTGTTAAAAATGGACAATCAAATATTTCACTAATCTCAGGACAGGTCATATGAGTGTTGGCCAAAGTTCAGTATGGAGTGCGGACTTTTCAGTAGGGGGCTTCAGTAGACTGAACCCCTGTGGTCATTCAGTAGGCATTTTTTGGGTCCACCTCAGTAGACTGAACATTTCAGCATGGATGCTAACTTCCAGGTTTTGTGCGGTATGGTTTGTATGCGTCCTTTCAGGAAATGAGTTGTATTTTAACACCCACAATGCTGTGTGGAATGAAATGTAAAATGTCACTTCACGTGCGCCTCCAAATAAAAAAAACGAGTTTGGCTAACGCGCCCTTTCAAATGTTAAGTTATTAATTTTTTGACATGTAATGTGAAGTTTTGTATTATATACTGAGCCATCGTGCATATCACATCTGAGTTGGAGTGTCAGTAACATGAGGCGGGCTAATGACGCCACTTCCACACTGAAAGAATCAGACATTCGTAAGCACCCTTTGTGTTTCCAGGCTAAGTGATTGTCCATTCACACGTCATCATGTATATTTGCCAATCATATGATTTGCGATCACACAACAATTTTTGATGTTGTTTTTGCTCCTCAGATGCCAAGGATGCACACAAGGGCATCTGTGTGTCCGAACACCGTAAAAGAAACACAGACACACACACAAACCCCATCTCCACTGAAAAAGAACTTTTTGAGTGGCAGCTTGGTGGAATGGCGGTCTCTGATTGTGTTGATAATGAAATCCTTGTGTCATTGCAGATAGTGCCTCAGGAAATGGCAGAGAATTGCTTCTGGATCAAAGTCAAAGAAGAGAAGTTTGAGAATCCTGACCTATTTGCTCAGCTCTCCCTCTGCTTCTCGTCGCAGAGCAAAGGTAAGAAGGCGTCATCTCACTTCAACCCCACTCCCCCCGCTCCCTTAATTAATCTCCACACACATGCTTCATTTAGCCTCTAGGCAACAGACGCCATGCCACTTTCATCTCGTGACTCTTTAAGAAACCATTTTTCTCACTGAAATGTTAATTATCCTAAAAAATACAAGAAATCTTTCCACTGCATTTGAACACTATCTATGTTTGTTCTCAAGTCAAATCTCTGTGCCAATTAGGGCTACCGATGCTCTCGCTGCAGTGTTTGTTTGTGTCTTTGAGAAAGCTTGAAATGCACTGTGACTGCTCATTGTTTTGGCTCTTTGTACACATTGAGTAGTTTCAAATCAGTGATTTTGCAAGGCACGTGGGTGTGCGCAAACTTTAACTCGCACATATATACGTGTGAACTGAGAGCAGTTTATGCTTGGTTTGCTTCTTGCCTTTTCCAGTCCAGTAGACCAGTCCTCCATCAGGGAAGAGGGGGAGGCTTTTGTGATGGAAGCTCTGGGAGTTATCTTGTCCCGGCCAGTTTGTTTTCTCGGATACACAACCAAGGCTACCTAACTTGCTGATGAATAACACAAGCAGTACAGAGCAAGTTTGTTTGTTTTTATATGTGGAAGAGGGTGTGTGAAGGCACTTGATATATTCCTCCCCATGACAATTTGAGTGTTTTTCCACTTCTTTGACAGTGTGCATGAGTGTGGTGCAGTCCTCGTATTCTTGCAGCAGTGGGAGGGGAGAAGTCAGAGGCCTGTCAAGCGCCAAACAGTCAAATCTGAGCACTAGCAGGGTGTGTGGACATAGCTATAAAGAGTCCTCCAACTTTTCCCCATATACCCACCGTCTGTTTGGATAGCAGTCAGCCCGCCTACAGCTTCTTCCTTCGTCTTTCTCACAGCCTCCAGGTCTACAAACTAGGCTCGTCTTCCTTTTTTTGTTCTGCGAAATAAATAGCAATTTTTGCCTCGGCTGCCCCAAGGTGATTTGCCAGCGCAATACAGATTTAGGGAAAGGAAAAAAAAACAGTATGAGGGAGTTTTGATGAAGTGGCTGGGACCTTTCTTTAACCAGAGGAGTTAGTTTTTCTTTCCAAGTAACTGACGGATATATTTTTGACATATTTGCCACATTAATTCCTTTTTTTTTTTTTTTTTTCACGTCTTTGACTTGATTCATATATTCTCACTGGGGGAGATAGACATAATATTTAGTGTCAGTAAATCATCAATATGTTTGCAGAGAAACTGCTGCCATAAAACACATTTTTCTCACGGATTCCTCACATGAAATACAACTTAGCATTTGGCTTTCCGCAGAGCGGTTTTAATTCGGCTTTAAATGTCCTTTTAAATCATTTATTAAATTCACTTTCTCTCCCACTGGGGATAAAAAAAAAAAAGCCGCTATAGATAGTTCATGTTCCCGCTGGCACGGTAGGAATTCATGATCCAGCATTTCCCCCGGGAGTTACCTTTGCTGGATCCCTATCAATTACCCCTGCAGCGACTTCACTGAATCAGCTCTTTTCCCCTCTATTGTTGAAACAGAACATGATTTTCTCATGAATGAAAAATGCTGTTTAATGTTTGATATCCACTCCCCCCCCCCCACACACACCCGTCAGTGAAGTTGAAAGTCAAAGGGCTTTGATGTGGATGGTATCGAAAAAAGGTGCTTGATGGGATCTTCCTACAAATCTAATTGGTTGTTCATTAGTTTTCCTGTGTTTATTAT
This sequence comes from Tautogolabrus adspersus, assembly GCA_020745685.1. Taxonomy (NCBI): domain Eukaryota; kingdom Metazoa; phylum Chordata; class Actinopteri; order Labriformes; family Labridae; genus Tautogolabrus; species Tautogolabrus adspersus. Next base: position 22,297,549 of record CM036540.1, on the reverse strand, counting down.
TCAGGATGGCCAGTATTTTACACACATATCATTTGAGGATATTTAATTATCTATAAACATTAAACATACTCTCAAAGAGAATCCCGCCTTTTTGTAAGCATTAGGTCTGACCTATTTGGACAGCGAGTCTCCTTCATCTGAGATCAACTTGGTTCGCTGGTGTCGCTGTTTTAAAGAAGTGAGGTTAAAGCAGGGGGGGGACACAGACTTGCAAGATTAATTCCTGGGGTCTTGTACTCTCATTGTAACCTCTCAGTGTAACCACGGGCCATAAATCCTTCGTGCTGATTTGACAAACCAGTCACTGGTGAACACCGACTTCATTTGTCTGCGATATTGCCACCGTTGTTCATATCACACACACACACACACACTAACACACATACACACTTGTTGGTTTTGTCCTCCGCTTCATTGCGGTACCTCCATCTTTGCCACATCTGAGACGTGGATATTTATAAGTTGAGCGCACTTCGGGGGGACTAGTGTATCGTGAAAGATGAGGCAAGCAGGTGTAAATGCCTTCCCTGCAGAGCTGCCCTCAGAAAATGGTGCAAAAAAGCTTCTGTTAACTTGGCTTTCCCGGGATTCTTGCTTGTTACTTGCATTGTTGAAGAACAACACTTAAGCAGTAAAAAAAAGAAAAAAAGAAACAAAATCCCTTTAACAGCCCCCAATTTTCAGATGCTTATTGCGCTCAGAGGCCCCTAAAACAACTGAGAAGGCAGGACTGTCATCTCCCCTGCTGCTTTTATGAGTCTCACTGTTTAATGAGTTTCTCCAAGAAAAGGAAATGATAATCAAGAGGGATTTCAAGCTCGGCTTCAATCTTCTAAAAGTGGCTTTTTTATCTCTCGCAGTCATTTATTATAAAATGGCTCTTTGGCCTGATTGAAAATTCAACACATATGTCAGTTATTACGTACTCTGAAGACCGAAGACATGACACCCATTCAGTCACACTGGAAACTTCATGTGTCTCACTTACGTACGGCACAGGCAACCACATGTTTCAAAGAAAAGATACGCAAATAATAATGCTATAAAAATGACTTATCAAAGAGCCTGGACATTTCTAACTTTACAACCGTGTGACTCAACAGTGTCCACTGCAGTGAATTCAGTGTTTATCATGTTAACCTGCAAGAACAAGAGACACTCCCTTAACATCCCTGTAAGTGCAGCTTAACCCAGGAATTAAGATGAGGAAAATACAAATACAAAAAAACTATGAATTAAAATAAGTTGAGATATGTGTATTATTAATTATACAAATACAGATGTGATTAATTGCCACATTTATGAAAATAAAGCCGAAACTCTTAAAGAAACAAGAACAAAAAAAAACAATTCCCAGTATTTTATTTGTTTTGCCTCCTTCAAATTGGGTAAAAAATATACACTAATTGTATGGTGTTTCTAACGGGTACCATCACTCAAAATCTAAAGTGTTATTCACCTGAAAAATGCACGCAGCCGTCCCAGCTGTGAAAAAAAAACAACTGCGATGTTTGGTCATAAAATGTCAATTTCCGATATGACTATAAAAGAGAAGTGATTCATCCCACCATTTTAGTTACAAAACACATTTGGAAACATGAACTTTGTTCATAATAATGTTCGATAACATTCATACAACTCTAATATTTAGATGTTTTTCAATTTCCCTTTGTGGAATATGTGTTCCACTTAAAGCTACATGTCAGTCACTGATGTCAAAGCAGGTATTTCAGCTTTGGAGCCTTCGAGTGCTTCATGATTGGAAAATTGCCCCCCCCCAACACACACACTCACACACAAGAAGAGCTGATGTGTAACCAGCGACACACATCAGTGTTTGATTTCACTCACCACCACAGTTATTCACCTCTTTTGAAGTTGTGTAGGAGACTCTGAATGAACAACTCGGCCACCTCACAGTTTGTTATTTTTAAATTTCCCATTTTTTCCCCCCTCATGCTTTCTGTCTCTTGCCCTTTCTCTTCTTTTCTATCTTTTTATTGATGTATCGGCTTTTCCCCCCGTCTTTCTTCACCTTCCTCCATTGACTTGGCTCGCTCTTCTATTGTTCTTTTAGCCTCATCTCTACTCAGTTCGCTTTATCAATCAGTGGGTTGTGCCTTTGTACGGCTCTTTGGGATCAAATCAGATTCACTTCGGGATTGAATGTGTGTAGCCATGGCCTGCTGCATTTGAAAGGCAATTCATTCAGCTGGAACTTTGCTGTTCAATTTGAAACAAGATTGATGTTGGCAAACTTCACACCCCCTTTCTTCCAAAATGTTTCCTCCATTGCACACACCAATTGCTGATGGACAAAGGGCATATGCCACTTTGTAATGGCGATGTGCGGGCTTCTCAGCAGAAACACAACAAAATAAGGGCGTTTCCTCGACTACTGAAATCCCTGAATAAAATGTATTACTTTATTCCACATAAAACAACTCATGCCATAATCACAATATTCTGTAAATATCAATCAGCTGATAAGGATTTTTGTACAGTTTGTTGAAACAAAACACTTATGGGCCGCAGTTATGTTGTAAATATAAATATATCACATCTGTTTTAAGATTACCTCAAGGGGGATGTTAGTTTTGTGTAATCTCCAGATACGTGTGATGGTTTGAAAGTTAATGACACTCATATGTCTGCAGAGAGAGAGAGAGACAGAGAGAGAGAGAGAGAGAGAGAGAGAGAGAGAGACAGAGAGAGAGAGAGAGACAGACAGAGAGAGAGAGAGAGAGACAGAGAGGACGCAGTGGTCTAATGAAGATCCATGTAAAGCCTTAAGGAGGAAATACAGGCCCCAACCAGCCCTCTGAGCAGGGTCATTGGGACTTCTTTTCCCAGCATGCCTCTGTGTTATTGATGCTGAGGCAGCTAATGAACAGGCTTGTGGTGAAAAAGGCCGGAGGTGACAGGGAGACATATCATCAAACCATAGGAGCACCTTTTTGGACACTAAAGATTGGGATAGAGACAAAGACAAAGAGAAATGAAGTTAATGTGTAGGAGTGAATATCAAGGGCGTACTTTGCCTGAGAAAGAAATTAGGCACACCTTTGCACATCATTTCAGAAATTCTTCGATGTGGCTTTGATTTACAACTCCCAATACAAAGTAAAAATATCTTAGTGTTTCTACTGATATATTCAAATGAATAACCACTTATTCATTGATTTTTTTAATTCAGTCTTTTGACATGATGCTTTTTATTAACCTCAGTTTTGTTAGAAATATCCTCAAACTTGTGTTATTCTTCTGCGTGAACTCTGTAAAGGTAACTTGGTTAAAACCTTCCTACTGACAGCTGCAGTCCCCTTTTATCACATGAGATTTGATCAAATCCCCTGAGACCACCCCCCCTCGCTCTGACACCCATTTTCCTTTACCTCTGTTCCTTCGACTTTACCCCCCACACACACATTTTCCCCACTGGGTTGTGCGCACACCAGCCGATTCTGAATCCCAGCTACAAAGCCCCGGCAGCGAGGCGGTAATGACCCTGCCACAACGGCAGTAATGATGGAATCAGTGGGGGGTTTAGCTGCCTCTCTGACTCTCCCTAATAAGTCCCCTAATAACTCTGTTAACATCAGTGCTGACCCGGCCACCAGATCAAACACACTCACGCATGACCGGCCACCACACATGACACTCGTCTGAGTTCTCAGTCAGACAAGAAAACTGTTGCTGCCTGTCTCCGAGTGTTTCTGTTCTTCGCCTTATATTGTATTTTCAGTCTGTTAACACAAGTTTTTGGCTCAGTCAATACGGTAGCAACAATAAATGCCACTCAAATTATTTTAATCCTGTTAAGCTGAATTCATTCAGTAACAATGTGTCTTGTCGATTGAAACCTTTGAAAAGCGTGTTGCTCTTGAAAAACAAATATCCCGAGACTACTTTGGGAGCTCTGCCTTCTCTGATAGTCACAATGTAATAAAGGCTTTTGTCTAATGAGTTTAAGCTCAACTCAAGACCCTCAGCCCTCTCCGGAATACTCTCTCTTATATTAATAGTGTGTATACAACGATAAGCTTCTGATATGTTCTACGTCAGAGTATTGGGAAGTCAGGCTTGATGGTTCTCTATGGTTCCCCGGAGAACAAGCCTGTTTATTACTGATTCTGTTAATTGAGAGGAGGGAGCGTCATCCGCCAAGGCAGCTTCCTCTGCATCTTTACCCTCGCCCTTTTCTTCTCCTGACATCGCTTCCTTTCTCTTCTCTTATCTTGCCTCTCTCCGCTTGGTTCACAAATCATCTCTTTGGACAGAGCAGTGTCCATCTGGCGCCTTGGAATAGAATAAAAAAATAAAATAAAAATACACCCACTCTTGCTTTCCATCCAGCCCATTGTTTAGCAGCTGCAGTCTCCCACAAACAAGATCACAATTGGCCTTTCACCACATACTCATTTCGTAAACTGTCATCAGTGCCTGTGAGTGGGGAGACGTGTCCCCTTTGGTGAATTGTTTTGACAACCCAAGACCTATCATCCAACCAGTAAATCATGCATTCTGGATTAAATGTCCATTATTACTCTGAGCAAAACCAAAGAGGATATTATCCCATTTTGGAAAAGAAAGGCCTCAAATGGTACCATTTTCCTCATTTTAGAAAGGGAGGCCATTAATTCCTGGCACATGCAGGACACCACATTTGTCTCAATAAAACACAAAACACCCTAATGTTCATTTCTCTCTGTTTGGGACTGCCAGCCCACTGTGAATATCACAGGGTCAGCCCTTTTTCCGCGCTTGTCCCTGCACGTTTCTTAATATATCGCATATGAATGGAAATTAGGCCCTTAAATATTAATGACAAGTAATTGGTTTATTGTAGGAGACTATATTATGTGCACGTTGCAGTTGTGTCTCTGAGATGGAGGGAGAGCGAGCGTGTGAGCAAGTGAGAGAGATATCCTCTCATTCCTACTTCATATTGCCTTGCTGTGATGTCCCACTGATTTTAATCTTCTCTTCTCAGATGAGAGCCATTCTGACTATCGCAGTGCACTTTAACTTTAGCCCTCTGAATATTACCTTTCTTTGATACCTGCTGCTCTCTGCCTCCCAGGTCTGCACTCTGCTAACTTTTATGTGCCTTCAGGTACACCATAATGTATCTGTAAATCTGTCTCCTCAAAAATAAATAACCCCGGTGCATCCAAATCGGTTTTATTTCCTTTCCCCCATTGCTTAACCCAGCTAAAACATTTTTCAAATATGTCTTTCTTTTTTGTTTTATCTATTGAATGGGCATGTCTAGACATTAATACCTTTTAACCAATTCACACACATTTATACACTAAAGCCACAGCTACTGCAGCAATTCGAGGATTAGGGGTCTTTTTTTTTTTTTTTGACAACCCACTATAGCACCCGAGCCACAGCCACAGCCTTGTAACTAACCAACAACAAATAGAAGAAACCTTTAAAGGAAGAATGTGCACATTTTTGGTCCAGTAGTTGTCGCCCTTGAGCACCAGCATGAAACCAAAACCAACTGCTATTTAGCGCAAGTGTCGGACAAAATTGCAGCTGCAATTGCCCGTGGCCTGCATTGTTGTGTTAGCAGGCTAATGTTAGCACACCTTGGTTAGCTCGTAGCTTCACATTGCATATGAATTGAAACAGAATGACCGTGATCTAAAGACACTTTCATGACACGCAAATAAGCAGTGAGTATGTTATTCTTCTTTACTCTAGTACTTGACTAAAAGAGCTTTTTTACACAAGGGGAGGAGCCGGCTGTCCCGTCCATGTAAACACGACTCCGACAACAACAAAGCCGGCGGGACTCACGCTTCTCACTCACTGTAGACAGTCATGACTCAGAGACACATTTACATAGGATATACTTGAGTTCTGCTATATTAATGTGTAAAATGTCACAATTTGTGATGAAGGTTTGTTCTGACTTAAACTGTTCAGTCAAAGACAACCCATGTACCTACACCCACATCTCTAAACACTGAATACAGATACGTTCCGAACACCGACGCAAAGACAATCAAATCTATTTACTTACACAAAAGCATACAGAGTGCAAGATCACTTTGATGTTGCTGAACTTCTACCTAGGCGTAGCATTAACAAACATTATTCTTTCTGATAGTAAAATGTTAAACCTCCATTTTTTAATAGCTTTGGGTATTGTGTTTGTTCCTTCACGTCAACATTTTCATTACATGGCATTCACCAGCATGACTGTATTTGTTATATTAGCATAATAACAACCGTCCTCCCTCTGCGACCCCAGAAAAGAAGCCTTGTAAATAGTGTATTATCAGTCTAATGTATTCAAAAGTGATCTTTAGTTTTGAAACAACAGGAATGACGTGTTTAGTCTCTTGCAAAGTTTTTTCTTAATACTTTTCTTAATACTGCAGTAGTAAGAAGCTAGTGCTTGTCTAATTGAGTGATCACATGCTTATTAACAATGGGACTTGACGTTTAAAAAGAGGACAATGTCAGTACTGTCACTGAAGCTTTTCACATGGAAAAGCCTCAGTGGAGCTTCATTAACTTGCCCCCATGATCCCAGGCTGCAGAATATGGAGTGCATATCTAATCCAGCTCAGAAGTATGAGCACAGAGCAGTGGCTTTTATTGGGAATATTTGATGTGTGATACTTCACTGTTCACTTGACTGCTGCAGTGGATGTTCATGTTTTTGAGAGATGCATATGCGGCTGTTACTTCTACTAGTTTTTACTTTTTTCAAATAGTAACTGTATGTCCACATACAAAGATGTACACAGAGGAAAATCCTTAAAAAAAGAAAGGAATGATATGTCTAACTCAGATTTTTAAAAGCAGTCGCAACACAATTAAATTCACAAATATTCTGTGACACTCACCAATCCATTAACAACTTTATTTCCACTTTTTTTGGCAGGTATTAATTTCAGGGGTGGATAGCTTTCATTCTACTTAAGCTAAAGTTTTTTTATCTTTATCTTTTATCTTTTTTTTTTCTCTGTGATAGGCCTAGAGAGAAAGTTTGTTTTTCAAGCTGTTACAATTCAACCACCTGCTGTATTTCATAATCTCCTCCTAAATGAGATCGAACACAGACTCTGTCGGCCAAGCAGTTAACAGAATTCATCAGTCGTAATTGGAAACATTTTTTTTTTCTACTATCTTAATTTTACTCTCGTCGTCTCACTCCGACCTCTCCAAATGTGCTTTTGGATCCGGCTCCATGTTGACTCATGATGCCCAAACACAAAGTCCCATTCCTCCACTGCCTGACACAATGCCTGGGAGTGCACAGTGGCCCGCTGAGTTTGTTACATGGCATTAAGTTTAATTTGTCTTTGAACATCTTTGCTGGAATTGGTTTGAGACTACAAGTGGGCCAAGGGGGAGGGGTGACACTCCACAGCAAATCAGGCTGGAAAAGGACAGAGGGGAGACAGAGGCGCACAAGGGAGGGCTGGAGACAGCGGCGGTGATGTCACGAGCCGAACGGGTAAACAATCAGAGTACTGCGTGTTCAAGATGGTGCCTCCTTGAATATAAACAATCATGACTTCTCACGACACAGCCAGGTAAATTACTGCACAGACACAAAAGGTTGAGATGAGGGAGAGAAAGAGTGAGGTAGACAAGGTAGACAGAACAGATTATAGATTGTGATACAAAGTCACAGAGGGAAAAAAAAAAGAACTTTATAGAAACAAAACAACAACAAATAAAACCGAGAGAAAGTTTGAGCTGGGGACACTTGAATTTGAAACTCAATAACTTCAACACTTTTGTGCAGACACTGATTTTGAATTTGTTGCTGTATTTTAGTAAAAAAAAAAAATCCTACTGTTAGGCTTTGATAATGCAGAGACGGCTTACTTGTTTGTTCGTCCTGAGTATTTCCAATAATTCTCAAATCAACATCTGCAAACAAGAAAACAGATGTTGCTTTTTCTTTTCTTTGTTTTTCAGTTATTAGCCAATCCCATGAATCATGGATGAGTTGGAAAGCTCATATGACCAAAAATAGACACAATGATTTTAAAAAACAAAAGTGATGTGCGTCATCAGGGGGGGGGGGGGTTAGGAAGTGTTCAACCCAAGAATTGTAGTAGAAAATTAATGCTGAGTTAAGATGTGTCACTTCTGGATATCCAATACGACAGAAAGCTTTTTAAAGCCTTCCCCTGTCCCTGCCGATGAGTGAGCACCACCTCTCCAGGCACAGACAATATACACTATCCTTTGCACTTTTTTTTCTTTGACTTTCCCTCCAGGATACACAGCCAGACTTTGCTTTTTAACTTTTATTCATTTCCCCTTTCTTGTGCTTGCTTTCCCATCAGCTCACCCCACGCCTTTCTGTACTTTACACTCTCTCCTTTCCATGTCTCCTGAACTTAAATTCATATTCTTCCCCTCTTTTCTCCTCTCTTATCCGTGTCTTGCTAAATTATCCACAGCATTCATATTTTACGGTTGTCTGTTTTTCAATGTCTGTATAGAAGAATGTCTTTTATTTTCTTTTATCTTTCTCTGTATCTGGTATGGAATCAAGCGGCAACCTCCGCTGTTGAAAACAGAAGCCGATGCGGACGTGCAAAGTCTTGCAGTTGGTCGAGGGTCCGTCTGTTTTTTCAGCAGAAATAAACATGTTTGCAACCTGGTTTAAAAACGGAAAAAGGTCTTATTAGTGATTATCCTCATCTGCACACACTGTACGGGGGATGAATGTTTTGATAACTCATCCGTTTTGATTTCATAAAGGGTAACCGTTATTCACAATAAGGCGCGTAGCTGACCTGACTAAGGCGCCGTCTAACGGTTTGTCAAGAGGTTTAAAACCCGCCTCAGCTCCAGCTCTCAGCATGTCGTTATGATGACTGAAAGTTAGGGTGAGACAGCATTTCCAGCATGGCGACCGCCATTGATTGGACTCCATGAAGCCCCCTGCAGTAACAGATGGGTGACATCACTCAGGCTTCATCCATTTATATTTACCGTCTATTTATTGAATCAGATTTTTTCTCCTGAAAAGTAAAAGAAATCAAGGTTTTTCTTCACTTTTAGTTCCACTGCCTTGCATTCTTGTCTTCGTAAAAGGGAATAGGTATTGGGGGGGGGGGGGGTTTAAAGCATGCATGGTTATTTTCAATCGCTGTGTTTTTTTCCCCTCCATATGTTAAACTTCCTTTTGTCTGACATCTTGAAGATTCCTCAGACAAAGATGAATAGTGACAGAGTCATTTAAAATGTGATGTGTTAAATGGAGAGAACAAGGCATTCAGGTATTGTTATTGACAGGTCAAATTAGAGATAAATCACATGGATGTGTGGTTTTTTATTGTTGTGGTGCAAGCGCTCTCAGTGGGACGACTTTCTCTGAATTTTAAAGTTGTTTTCATCTTTGCACTTTCCTCCTGACCAGATTTTAGTAACACACAGATGTTGAGAAGAGGAGACGAGGAAACTCAAGCTGTAGTCTGATGAATATTTAGAGGCCAGGACAAGTTAGCCGAATGTGTTGAGAATTATTTGAATGTTTTTTTTTAGTTTTACCATGTATCCAAACAGAAAAAATCACAAAGTCTGAGGTTTTCCAGGACCCACATTGAAGTTAGACTCACACTCGCCATGTTGAGCTTCAGGTCTTTGGTAGTGTTGCACAGTTATTGCACTTTTGCTCCACCCACACAGGCGAGTAAATTCAAACTACATCAGTAACACTTCAGGGTCACGGGAATTTAGCTTTTGCTTTTACTGTATACATAAGCACAGATGAAGTTGGCTGTAAAACTGCACCAAATCCTGCACATTAACCTAAAATAGAGGCAGTGGAGATGAAAATGCGATGTGGGCAGGCAGAACGCTGCACAATGTATTCCAGCAAGTATTTCATCATCTCCACATTCCGTCCTGACCTTTGACTCCAGTTGCTTAATCGTGAATCGAGGGCTGACAGGTGTCAAGTCCATGTATTACTGTTCCTCTGCATGGAAAGCACAGGTCCGGCTGCGGTTGGAGACTGTTAAGTAGGGGAGCGGATGGTTTTAAAGACTCGACAGATTACTTTGACTGTGTGGATTTGCATTAAGGTGCTTCTGCTCCGCTGGCCTTTCTCTTCACCTTTCCAACTCTCTTCCAATTCATCGCTCGCTGAGGTAAAGCAGCTTATTAACCTTTCTGAGGCCACAGGCATCCCCAGGATGGAAACAACCCACAGACGTACCGTGTAAGACAAATTAACCTTAGAGGATTGATATCCCTTGATTTTAATTTCAATCCCACTAAGCAGTGAAACGAACTTGATATTTTACGTCTGATGTAAATGCGGAGAACATATTACAGTTGTTATTGAAGGTCAGCTGCACTGAAATGTAGAGTTTAGTGGGAAGAACTGAGGTGTGAACGTTTCCTACCTTGTAGACATCATGTCAATTCACTCTTATTGTGTATTGATTACATCATCTAACCAGGCCTGCAGGATATGAAAGGAGTATGCAATGTGGGATTACATTGTTACAAATAGTGATTATAATAAACACATATTCAACTAATGTGTACTTGCTATTACACATTCTCTATGTTGGTCTGTCGTTCTTCATGTTTCACACAATTCCTGCGTTTTGCAACATCTCCCTCCTGACTCCAAAATAAATCCCAGAAACTTCTTTTTTTTAACCATAAATTTACACCAATTAATCTGAGGGCAGCTGATAGCCCGGTTAAGCTAAATCCAACCACGTGAAGCGGTGTGAAAGCATGACCATTATACTCAGGCCTTCATCGAACAGATGCTCGTTTAAATAAAAATATGTTCTTATTTACTGCGTTAAAGCCAGAGCTTTGACATGTGGGTATTGCAAATGTACCTGCTGTTATTACCATGAAATTGAGTTTTAATGTGCAGCCCATGTTACCTTGATTTGAGTTCTTTATACTTTTAGTAACATACGTAAGGAACATGATTAAACTCTGAGAACTCTGATTGTGCAGCTATTTCTGTCTTTTATCAGCTACTTACTTTTATACACTCTTCTTTACCTCACTGTTGGCTCACTTAGTTAGACCTCTTCTGCAAGTGATGACCCCTCTTACTAGCCCATACACACAATAAAATACAGTACACAAAACTGAACACACCTGATATTGCAGTTCTACATGCATCCTCCCTGACTTCCATACTGATTGTCGTGTGTTGCCAGGTATTTAATTTTGAAGATAGTCCCCCTCTCTTATTGATTTCCTGTTTCAATGATCTGGGGCAATTTCTTCTGAGGAAATGCTATACATCTCCTACAAGCTGTATCTATAATTGACTATCTATAATTGGTTATATGAGGGCCCCCCTCCCTGCGATGCAATTAGACGTCCTGCAGTGAGGTGAATGCGAGGGAACGACAGGTGCATAAGGGTCCCCTTGTATCCCATTACTCTGCCCCTGACAGACCTGGTCCATCCTCCAGGAGGGTTCCTCCCCGGGCAAAAAGGAAACAGCCTCTCATACTTTACCTGTTTGCTCCCCAGAGTAGATTGAAATGAGCGAGACAAACAAAATGTGTTACTTTAAAAAACTTAACTTACATATACAGCAGGCAGCTGACTGTGAGGGCTGATAACAGGCAGACAAGAAGAACAGTGAAAATACTCTGGTATTAATTGTCTGTGACATGCTTGGTGTTTGCTTTACTCTGCTGGCATTAGCCAAAGCTAGCACTAGCGGCGGGAGAAAAGGCGTGTGCCAGGATGTGATGAGCTAGTGGTGTAGTGGATGACTAAGCAGGGCATGGCAGCCACCCGGGCTCATGAATCCCTATTTACATCCGAGGCTGGGTTTGTTCATTAAAGGTGTGGGAGACAGTTTGACCTTAGGCGAGTCTTAAATGACCCCCGCTCTCTGTAAATGCTTCATTAGCTCTGATTTCCACATACTGGACTGTCTGACTTCATCTACGCTTCTGCTCTCTCCACCTAAGTTGTGTACGTTTTGTGTTTGTGTGTGTGCTGGTGCGTGCACGTATTTATATGTGTGTTAATGAGGGCTCCTGGTGGTGTGTAATTAACACAACAGCAAATGTCCCCAAAGGGTAAGATTAACGTTGAACACATTAGACACAATGGAGCCCGGGAGAGACTTTTTTTTTTGGCAATTAAATGTTTTGTCTGTGTCTGTGTAAGTCAGACCATAACTCATGGTGGCGTAGTTGTTTTGCTGCCACTTCCGTCTCACACGCACACACACACACACACACACACACACTCATACATACAAACGCTCACACAAAGCCAGCAGTCCCTCTGGATTTGCGGGCTCCTCACATGCAGGCTGGCAGGATTCTGTCTGCCTTCCTCTCTCGTCCGCCTCCTCCACACAACCTGGTCCAACAAAGATAAACACATGCTGGGTAGATTATTAGAGAAGTACCAAGGGCCCCGCAGCAGAGCAGCCAGCGCACCATTGTGCAGCGAACGTGGCGGTGTCTTGTAGAATCCGATGCAGTCACCCCCAGGGTGTTCTGATACATACTTAGACACAGGTGGGCGCTGATAGCAGCATGAGAGCTACAACTGACTCCAATGACATTTCATTGTCAAAAGAAACTCCAGGCGCATTGTTTTCACTAATGGCATGGCTGGTGGTTCAGATGCCCAAGCAGCTTGAAAGGCAGGAGAAAAAATGGACAGTTGCTTACAGATATGTTATACAGATAAGGTATACACATTAGATTTCTTCATGTTGTGCTGTTGAAAGAAAAGAAAAAACATTTGGCTGCTCAGGGATTTCTGAGTTGTCAAATGAACTCATGAAAGTTCAGTATATTTTTTAAAAATTAACCTTGCAGTTTACAAAGTAATCCTGAGCGACTGAAAGCACACATATCTTCCCTGAGCCTTTTTCTGACACTTTTTTCCCTATCATCATGACCCTGTAGGGTTAAAGAAAAGAATCCAATCCAAAAAAAAAATCCAAAAAGTGCCACCCTTTCATTTTTATTTTGCTTCCACCTGCAGGTATTTTAACAGGGGATGTATTTTCATACATGTCCCATGTTTTGGTGTGTACATGGCTGCATGCTCACCTGCCGCTTGGTTGTGTTTAACTATGGAAGGTGCTGCTTTGGAGTGCAACTGTTGAAGTTGAAGCACAAGATAACCGTATTAGGTTTATCCTATGCTGTGTGAAAGCGTGTGTTACCCGTGTTCTGAGTGACACTATGGTTCTGAGTGAGAGGGGGGTTTAGCTAAAGGGATATGTGAATACTTGTCATGAATCAAGACACGCTCTCATGTCGTTTCCCCCCCCCTCTTGTAACATAATAATGCACATCTTATTGCTTGTCATTTGTCATATGCAGATACATTAAGATTCTTTTCTGATAATTGTCCACTCATTTTGTGTTATTAATTATAAATATGTGCTGTATATTGCTATACTTTATAAATGCATTTGTTTGCATTGTTTTTTTTATATACATGCTTCATTTGTGACACCATTTATCTGCAAACATCATGCCAATAAAGCTTTATTGAAATGACGAGAGAGAGAGACAGAGAGAGAGAGAGAGAGAGAGAGAGAGAGAGAGAGAGAGAGAGAGAGAGAGAGAGAGAGAGAGAGAGCACAAGGGATGAAAAAAAAGAGATCTGGGGCTGAGAAGACAGACGGTGCACGCACAAAAGAGATGTTTTAAAAGTAGTTGTATTTGAGACGAAGGGGGTGATAGAGGGAGAGGGATGTGATAAGTACACCGGTGGAGGCTGTTATTGCTGCTAAGGAAAATGATAACATTTCTCAGCAGAGGATTTGTGCATAGAGCACCGCACTTTCCATCCACTTTATTGAGTCAGGAGTAAGCTGTGAGATTTCGAAATTATCTTCCTTCACTTGCAAGAACACATTACTCCCTTATTACTTTGTTTTTTTTCATTATATAAAAACGTGTCTAGGATAATAGTTCCGCTTTTTTTAAATTGGCCAAAGGTTAATATGGAGTGTGGGTTAATAAGAAAATGTATGGGCACAGATGCTCTCTGGACAATTATGTTTCATTCTGACACATGTAGGGCCAGAAATACACACTCTGAGATACACGCACTCTGGGCTCGACAGCGGGCCTGCACTATTATTATTGTTCTGTCTGTTGTAATTAAGAGAAACAAGGCGTCAAACCAACAGTCAACATTGGTTCAGTGGTGTCGGAATTTTCTCCACTGAATGTGGCTTGATGTCAGTGTCCTCCAGCACAGCAGAAAAAAAACAAAACAAGCCCCAATTAATTTGTGACACATTCTCCCCAGAAAATATGAATAGCTCTTTGCTTACAGTACCCCAATTCAAGGTCTCCAAAGCGGGTAATCACTAATCAGAGCTGGCAGGTCAAGGGTACATTGTTACCTTCCAACAATCACCACTGAACGAGCTGCCAAAGCTGGAGGAGAGCTATTCCTGCTCTCTGGTGCTAGACAACGTCAGCACAAGCAATCTGTCAGCGGCAACGCTCTCTTTGGGGGAAAAAAGAGCACCGTAGACATGCAAAGAGACGTGTTGATGTTTGTTTAGCACAGCAGGAAAAGTGTGACAGTGTTAACAATTTTCATCCAAATGATTAAAAAAAAAAAGGGCAGATACCTGTCGCAGGTATCAAAGAATGTTTCTCTGAAATGGTCTGGAAAACAGCCATGAAATTGAAAATATCTCCGTTAATAGTTTATCAAAATAAAAAAAATACAAAACAAATTATCTTTTGGAGCTAACACTTAATAATTTACTCTTTATTTGGTTAATCACATTCACTTAAAAAATGGAGAAATACTGGGTGTTGTAGTAGAATGTTTCTCCATCAAGAACACGTCCATTTTTTCTTAAACATTGAAGTCCTTAGATGTCCAATCAAACACTCCCTAATGTTGACACGATGAAATGATAATTTCATTAAAAGAATATTAGATTTCAGAAATGATCTGCTCAGAGTCAAGTTTATCAACTCTGTATATGCATTGTAAGGATTTGTCTACTACTACCCAGTGATATCTTTATGAAATGATATCTGATTAAAATGTCAACAGACATTAACAATCCATATTAACTAAACCGTTTTCAACTATTAATTCAAAAAGCCTTTGAGTCTCTCTCAGGTTATTTTCAATGTCTTTGACTAGTTTAAAGGAACAGCTGCATTAAAATGTTTTTTTAAATTATTCTTTAAATATGAATTAAATAAACTGAATGAAACCATTTAAAATCATTCTGTTCTGGAAGAAATCAACCACAACAAATACTTCTGATGTTTAATAATCTTTGATTCTGGTCTTTATAAATATACATACCTTGTTTTTTTTTCCACTCCTTTTTTTAAGGGAAGCATGCCAGCCTTTTTGATGCCATAGACCTGGTTTTGTTCTTAAGAATAATTTATTCACATTTCCAACCTGACATCATTCCACATGAGGTGCTGCACTCAGGTGTTTTTTTTTTTCCTGCCATTAGGGGGCACTGTGATACAGGCCAAGCACTAAAGCCTCTCTGAGGTTGGACTCTGTGGCTTGTGGAGGAGAGAAAACATCCTCTCACCCGCCTCATTGGGGTTTTTTTTTTTTTGGAAATCATACACTTTTCTAATACAAGTCAACACAGCACATCCGGCATCAAAAAAATCGCATCAGATCACACGCAGCGAGGGGTCTTCTATATATTGTGACAGCGACCGATCTGAATGCTTGAACTGTGCCGACCCACATTCAACGTGAACTCATTTTCTGAAGGAATGAATGAAAAGTCTTCACTCTCACATGTTTCATTTCCCAGAGGGAGAGAGAGTGTATTTCAATGCCACGGTCAAACCTTTTTTTATTTTTTTTACTTTACCCGGTAATGGTTTATGTCAAAACCAGTTGAACTTCTTTCTTTCTGAGGAGCGCGTGTCCTCAAGTGCGTGCGTTTGGTGTTGGATGTCAGTGAGAAGATTAAATGTGTTTGGGGAAAGGAATGTTTTGTAGCTTTTGCTTTATATGAAGAGACATCTCAGAAAACAAACTGTACAGTTTGTATAGAAATGTTGAAAGGTTATGTGATACATAGAGCTGTACACCATCAGGAACACAGGAAAGGAACATTTTAGGAACAAAATGAGTCGGTTTTAAATATTTGAAGTCACATTTTGTGGAACTTTTTTTGAGATATTTGATAAACACGTTGACTTCTCTTTAATGTCGGCATACACACTGCTATAATGTATTCTTTCCGTACTGGACTGTTTGTTGATACCCACTCTGAACTGCAGTGAGCCCATGGTATGTGCAACTGAACCCCTATGGAAAGACAGGCCTTGAATATTTCATAGTGAAAATATATTCATACGACCAGCTACATTAACAATTGATGCTTTCCAAAACAATCCAACAGTCACCTCTTATAAATATCAATATGTCAGCTTTGTTTTCAGTCCCTAATATCTCCATCAAGGAACCTATGCATGATCAATAATGACACCTGTTTTTAGCACTTTTTATTCTCTTATTTGTGATATTAAACACGCTGATTTTCTATTTTCTTCACTTTTCACACACACACATCTTCATGTGTAATAACCCTCATGCAGGTCCAAGGTCTTCTAATTCATCGTTTCACAGTCTTATTTATCAGTTTCAGTACAAGTCATTCAAAGGAACTTTTCACGAGACCTGTGGAGACATCATTTGCACATTTGAGTATTATTGCAGTGGCAACAGTTTTAATAACATGGATGCCCTCTTTAAAGTCTAAACAGCTGTGTAGTCAAATAGGAAAAAAGATGTATGCCATGTTGTTTTCTTATTTATTTATTTTTTTTTAAATTCAACCAGATTTTAAACATCCTTTAAAAAACTGTAAAGAACCTCCTTAAAATCTCAAAAAAAAAAAAAAAAAAAAAGCCTGCTTCATACCGGATTGTGCTTAGGGAAACTTGATAACCATGATCAATATGTTGCTGTGCCGAGCTTCCTCTTCAGTAGACCAGGAGATCTCATGCTGCATCAATACATTGCTTGTGTGGCGTGTATGTGCAGGTGTTTCCCCCGCCCCCCCACTGCTGGATTTCATACGCTGATTCATGATCAATTTCCGACCTGCTGCAATGAAGAAGCGGCTCTTCAGTTTAATATTAGATGATTAGTTTTGAAGAGAGTCCTTTAAATGAAAAAACAAGTGTCTCCTCCCACACACATGGAATGTGTTGACCAACTCTAATGTTCATTTGAAAGCAAAAAAAAAAAAAGTGTGTCTGCTTGAAAATGCTTCTTGGTCAGATGTTTAAACCTCTGGATGGTAGTTTGCTGACATGAGGAGGGAAGGAGGACCTTCTTTGACTTTTACCTGTCCTCATGGTCTGTTTTTCATTGCTTCTCCTCCTCAGTTGTACACTCTATATACAACTATTTCTCTTCCATTGTTTCTTTCTGTCTCATCTTTGTCTCCCTCTCACAGTCCTTAAAGCCGTATTAACAGTGCTCCACAATATTTTAAAAGACGGTCTCTGTCTCCGTACACAATTATCAAACAGGTGCACCACCCATAAACCTTATGTTAACCTTAAGTGCCCCTTGACTTTGTTTTGCTCCTGCATTTAATAGGAACACGGCTATTAAAGATGTGTTCAGTCTAGTTCCATTTGTTTGTGGAGAGACAGGAAACGTTGGGATAAGAGAGTGGGAGGATGACATGCAGCTAAGGGTCATGGCTGGATTCGAACCCATGGCAGCTGCAACGAGGACTACAACCTCTGAACATGGGGCGCACGTCATAACTGCTAGGCTATCTGGCGCCCCCCCCCCCCCCCCCCCCCGTCAGGTTGGTCAAGTGTACAATAAAAAGATTGACTCTGTTAATTAGCAGCAAAAATTGTTAACACATAAAGCGTAAATCAATTTAACATTAGCTCCAAATATTTGATGATTCTGTTGTTTTGGGTCAAATTACTCATAAACTGTCATGCCTTAGAAAGCCCTTAACAGTGAATCTTTCTTGAAAGAAAAGTACCGGCCTTGAACACTTACTTTGCCTTTAAAACTTGATAAGTTAGTCAGTGCACCGTTGTCTCTTCAGTCTTTTGAAAAAGCAGAGGAATTATAGAAACAATGTTTGAATTTTTGGGCTGCGGTTACCTTGGGATATCATCGTGATCTTCATCTGCCACCTGTTCTGCTGACATTCCTCAAATTAAGATCTTAGCAGAATTTGAGCATCTATTAGGAACATGCCTAATAGATGCTCAAATATTTCTCAAACAGATGGGTATGAGTTGCAGTTGTTGTCTGCAGTGAGTGTTTGGGGATCTTTTCATCTCTGGAACTTTAGTTTACTGTGCATACCGCCTTAAAAACCTTTAAAAAACAAAACTCCCACCTCTGCTGGACTAGAGACGGAGCTAAGAATAGAGATGGATGTTGCTTAAATTGTTTTACAATAGGTCTGATCAATCTCTACTTATTAACAACAAATATTGTAAGAACCAGGCTTAATAAGTCACTTCTTTAAGACATGGAATATTCCTGGATTTATACAGTAAATGTAATTAAAGTCTCTCGACAAGGCAAGTGATTTCTTTCTCATTTTCATAAAACCTTGTCTCTCCTCACCTGTAACCATAGGCAAAGGACCCTGGGAAGAGAGAAACTCCAAAGGTGTGGATCATTTTACAATATGGTTACCCAGGCTTCTGGTGGGATTTCCAATTAAGATGCAATCTGTTATCTGTTCAGACGACTAATAAGCACAACAAAGCCATGGAGGGGACCCCCTGGAATTCATATCAGACCACTCGAAATAACCATCAAGCCCTTCCTATCTGATGCACTGCCAATACCTGCTCACTTTCCCAATTAAAACCCCAGGCAGGTTGTTCTCCCGTTAATAAGGAATGTATTAGGGCCTACTGTCATTTTGACATATAATGGGTCGACGCCAGCTAACAGTGTGGGCTCAGAGCATTTCATGTTGTTTGTGGGCTTCTTTTTTATCTGAAATCAATTCATGTTTGTGCCTGTGTGTGTGTGTGTGTGTGTGTGTGTGTGTGCGTCTTCATACATGTACGCACAAAACCAGCTGCGTGCTATGAGAGGCTGTTGTGGGTCAGCGCTGATGTGTTCTCTTTCTGTGATAATGAGGGCTACACTGCCGGGCCCCAATCAAGACGCAAAGGCCACCAGTGAAAGCACAGCATTGATAACCTTCATTTCATAATAGCTACAACATGAAAAGGAAGGCAGAATAAAAGGAGTGAAACAAAGATGGAAATGAGTTGCAAAAGGGAAGAGGACAAGGACTTGCTTTTCTTCTGTTTCTTTTTTATAAAACTAATATTTTCTTTTTAACATTTTTCAGCCTTGTGACTCAATGTGACCAAAGCATTCAAATACATACTGTAACTAATTGTTACTTTTGCAGTAGCTTTTTACTTGGAGAACATGCGTGTGTGTGTGTGTGTGTGTTGTTTGTGTATTTGTGTAAGTAAAGGCAGTCCAGTTGCCTAGCAAAACATTCAACCTTTTTTTTAAACGTACGTTTTTGTTGGACATGTGTCACAGATGTGTTGAAGACTTGATTATAATTCTAATGAGTGAAAATGATCCATGTAATTGATGGTATCTATATCGAGACATGCACCTCATGCTTTGTTCTAATGATCAACACTTTACACGTGTGTGTGTGTGTGTGTGTGTGTGTGTGTGTGTGTGTGTGTGTGTGTGTGTGTGTGTGTGTGTGTGTGTGTGTGTGTGTGTGTGTGTGTGTGTGCGTGCGTGCGTGCGTGCGTGCGTGCGTGCGTGCGTGCGTGCGTGCGTGCGTGCGTGCGTGCGTGCCTATATATTTCTATTCTTGCGCGAGAGCCTGGCATGCGTGTTTATTCCTCCTCCACCAGGGGAACTTTCTGGCTCGGCAGGGGAAGATATGAGAATTTCTGGCTCAGTTGAAAGTCGATAGGCCCCCACATACACACATCCCTGAAGAGATTAAGCACCACGGGCAAACTTCTCCTACTTGGGGCAAATTGCAGCGGGAGGAAAATATGTCTCTTTCACATCTCTTCTTCTGATACAAACCCAACATGAACAAAGGCACACACACTCATTAGGCTACACGTGCATATAATTGTGTGTGTTCACACTCAGACAGACAAGAGAGTCTGGATCCAGATTTTTTTTTTTGTTTCAAGGCAGCGAGTGAGAGAGAGAGAGTGAGAGGCTAAAGTAGATGCTGTAGTTTAATTAGGCTCTGCCAGCTCCCGCTGAGAATTGCTCCTGAATTTGACACTGTTTTTCAAATGTCACCGGCAAGTACTTTACTTGAAATGAAATGCAAGTCATTATTCACAATGTGTCACGATCATGCCGCTTTCTTTTTCTTCTTTGGTTTCTTTGGAATGGCAGTGAAATTAATGATAATTCAATAACCGTGTCTTGCACGATGGTTAGAAACACTTCACAATGACCTGTCAGCTGAAGAATGTGAGGGTACACACAATCAGCACATGTGAGCAAAGGAAAATAAAAGTAGCTGGGATCCACTAATGGAGAACCAAAATGATATGCAGACCATGTCTAGTGTTTGGTGTACATAATACAGCTTCTGACATGGTATCCATACAGACATCTTACTATTGTGTAACAAAGATTGGTGTTAGGCCTTTGCCTTTTACTCTTTTACACCCAAATGATATCACAATAATTAGTTGGCATTTTGAGGAGCAGAGTTGACTCCAATAATGTGATCCTTTAAAACAAGTAATTTGCGATGAGGTCATGTTGTTTTCAGACTTCATCAAGATAAATGTTCTGTTTCTTTTTTCTTTTCTTTCTTTTTTTAAAATCATGAGTCCTTTTTCTTCACCACTGGCTCCGCATCTTCTGCTTCCTACTTTCACAGCAGCACAATTTGACAAATATATTGAGACGAACTCTGTTAACAGTTGGCTTTGGCTTTGCAAACGTCAACTCATATCAGTTATTTGATGACTTGTATTTAAATTAAAACAAATTCTATTAGAAAATCTTATCATCTGTCATACTTTACTGATACTCGTCTTCTCTTCTTGAAAATTGTTGTTTAACATCCTCCAGTAGTTCTTGATTGTTTCATAAAATCTTCACTCAATTAACCCATTCTTTTCTTCTTTGTTTAAAGGTTTCTTTTGGGGCTTTTTGTACCTTTATTTAGATTTTAGATTCGAACCCGGGGTGCCCGCCTATAGAGGACTATAGCTTCTGCACATGGGGCGTGTGCACTACCAACTAGGCTACCAGCACCCAAAAGCCCATTCTTTTTAATAAGGAGGTGTAACGTTGCATTTCACTATGTCTGCATGGGCTTTTTTTTTAAACAGTCTTCTAGCTAACTGACACCAGCTTTGTCATGGCCGTTCACATGCAGCAGAACATATTCCACCAAAAAAGCCTGTTATACTCTCTGTGGGAGCTTGTGTGTTTTTTCATGCTCTTCCCGTGTCTCCAATTCACTCACTGTTTGAGTTCGCTCATGTCCAGTGAGTTTGGACACTCACTCGGTCTGTGCCTTCAGCCCTCATCTCTGATCACAGAAGACTCCGCTGTGATCAGTAGAGTCCACCGAGGATAATTGATCAACTTTTTATGGTGCTCTCTGACAGATACTATCCTCGAGCAGTGTGAGAAATGGTTGTTGTTTTTTTTTTTACCAGGAAGACACACCCACTGTGGAATCAAAAAGAAAGACCCTGTGTACAAAACTCCAACACATGAAAGATATCATGCGTTTCTCTGATAAAGACTCGTTCTGGCTTTACAAGTATTGGACTTTTTGCAGTTTCTACTACGGTGATTTAATTGAAAGTCAGTTGTGTGATTGCTTTAAAGAGTACCTTAGAAGCACTGTATTTTTGCAGAATCACTAAGTTGGATGTCTCATCTACAATGGATCCAAGTCAAACCTTTGACCTTCCTAATCAAAAAGGAGCTCCTTTTTCTGAATTATTTGAAATTTAATGTGCAAGATAGTTCCTCCCTTTTCTGTATTTACAGTACATGCTTTACTGTAGGAAAAAAAAAGAGTTGTGCACTAGTGTTAAGTCATTTAAAAAAAATCACTTGACCACCTTTTGTTGGTTTGCAAAAAAAACCTCAAACAGAACAAACCCTCGAAGAACAGAAAGTCATAACAA